>JAOTOM010002171.1:0-50000 GCA_034440615.1 Ashinkailepas kermadecensis
CCAAAATTTTTACTTTGGCTGTTTTCACCACACCCTAGTGGACACGGTCCTGGCTAGAAAGGAGGCCCGAGCACGGAAGAGAAAGGACCTCGAGGAGCAGCGCCGTCAGCGGAGCAAAGAGAAGGAAGGGGAGCCCTCAACGGCTGTCTTGGCATCATCAAGCAGCAACACCACCTCCCCTGAGGCCTCAGAAGCGGAAGAGATGCCAGGACCTTCTGGATATGTGCCGCCGCCAAAGAGAGCTCCACAAAATATCATGTGCCCCGGATTGGCTTCAGCTCTGGATCGCACTACGACGTCTGATAGGAAAGCTGCCTTCGTGATCTCTGAAACCGCCAAGAGTCTCGGTGTTGATATCGCCGACTTTAACATCAATCGAACATCCATCTCTCGAGATCGCAAGAGAAACAGGAGCCATTTTGCAGAGGTGGTCAAGCGGGACCTCCGTACAGATGTTCCCTTGGTGGTTCATTGGGATGGGAAGTTGATGGAGGAGCTCACCACCAAACAACATGTGGACAGGTTCCAAATCGTTGTGTCGGGAGAGGGTACGGAGAAACTGATTGGAGTTCCCAAGCTGCCTGGAGGAGGGACGGGGGAGAACCAGGCCTCAGCCGTCGTCACAGCCCTGGAGGGGGGGGGGATCTCGGAGAGAGTCATCGGGATGTGCTTCGATACGACTGCCTCCAATACGGGAAGGCGATCGGGGGCTTGCCTCCGCATTCAGCAGAAGCTGGGTCGGGAGCTGTTTTACTTCGCCTGTCGCCACCACATCCTGGAGCTGGTCCTGTCCGCAGCGTTCCAAGCTCAGATGAGCTCGACGACGAGTGGACCCGATGTCCCACTCTTCAAGAGGTTCAAGTCTCAGTGGGAATTCATCGACAAGACAGCCTACCAAGCAGCACCCGAGGATGAGAGCCTTCGCCAGCACCTGCCCCCAGACTTGATCCAGCGGGTCACGTCATTTGGCACCTCCCAGCTGACCAATCGCCACCCCCGAGACGACTACAGGGAGTTCCTGGAGCTCGCCCTCATCTTCCTGGGGGAAGTTCCCCCGCGAGGTGTTCGGTTCATGGCACCCGGGGCATACCATCATGCCCGCTGGCTATCCAAGGCCCTCTACAGCATCAAGATCTGGCTGTTCCGAGCACGAATCCAGCTCACGGCTCGTGAAGAGCGAGGGATGAGAGAGGTGGCTCTCTTCGTCGTGACGGTCTACCTGGAAGCTTGGTTCTCCAGCCCTATTCCGACGGAGGCTCCTCGTCGAGACCTGGCCCTGATGAAGAGTCTGATTCAATACGCCGGGGTTAACCCAGCGATCTCCAAAGCCACTTCGGAGAAGTTCCGCCATCAACTCTTGTACCTGTCAGAGGACCTGGTGGCTCTGGCCTTTTTTGACACCGGGGTCCTGCTTTCAGATAGGGTGGCCATGGTGGCCGCGCTGGAGAAGGACGGCCATGAAGATCACGTGAAGAGACCACTGCTCGATCTACGCGACTTCCAGCAGAGGACGCTCTCGTCCTTCGTCTCCATGAGGACAAGGAGTCTCTCAAAGGGTTTGGCCTGGATGATGATGTCTGGGGACCGATCCGGCCACATGGCAAGAGAAGGGGTCCTTCCAAGGAACAGCCCGGAAGTTATCTGCGTTGTCCGTGACCAACGACACCGCAGAGAGAGGAGTCGCCCTGATTCAAGAGTACAACAAGCTCCTGACCAAGAAGGAGGATCAGCTCCAGTTCCTGCTTCAGGTCGTCTCCGAACATCGAGCTGCGTTCCCCGATAGCCGGAAGGCTACTCTTGTCCGAAACAGGCGACAATGAATGGGATGGCCACCATGAGACCCCTGCCTTCGAGCAGCTAATACTCGGTTCAGACCGGGGGGACCTGGACTACCAGGGTTCAGAGTTGGGGGACCGGGCGCCACCAGTAAATATTAACGTATCGAAATGAAATTTGCACCACCATGTTTTCTCACCAAAAGGAAAAATTTGAGCGGGTGCCCCATGGAAAATTCGAGAAAAGAAATTCCCCCTATAGGTAAGGACCACCCTAATATATATATATATATATATATATATATATATATATATATATATATATATATATATATGTATATATTCGTGTACCGAGTAGTTTGGACGTTACAACGGGTTCCTTAACAACCTCGCCCCCGAGGCGGGGTGTACGGGTCTGACCGGAACGACGAGGTGGGTTAAGACACCGAACTGGGGGTGGGGGGAATTATTTTTAGGGGCCTGCCGAACCATAAAGACCTTTCGCCGCGTTTAAGCGGGCGTGTTTAAGCAAGTTAAGGCGTGTGTATTTACGTTAAGGGTATTACCGTGCGGACAAGGGGCTAACGTCACCATCTATCACGCCATGCACCACGTGTTAGTTGTTAGTGGTGGGTTAATAGGAGCATGCATTCGTGCATGGTTGTCAGTAAGGTTAGTACGGTGCTTGGAAATGCGGCTCATCTACGTCCGTTTTTCATGCGTCTGGGTAGCCGTTTTACATGATGAATTGCGAGAAAAATCGACACATCGACTTTCGATGGCTTCTCTGGGCAGCTGTTTTACGTCATGCTGAGTTTTTAGAGCAAGTCGGCTAATCTGCATCCAACGGCACCGCTAGGTGACTATTCATTTCGAATGGAAAGGCGAATCGGCTCATGTACATCCGATGACATTCGAGGATGACAATTTACATTATTCCTACGAGTGCATAGCTGGCGTACTGTGGGTGTGGGTGTGGATGTGGATGTGTGTATGGGTGTGGGTGTGGGTGTGGGTATGGGTGTGAGTGTGTGTTTGGGGGTGTTTGATGTTGGTGTGGGTGTGGGTGTGGACGTTGGTGAGGGTATGGGTGTGGGTGTGGGTGTGGTGTGGGTGGGTGTGGTGTGAGTGGGTGTGGGTGTGGGTGTGGGCGTTGGTGTGGGTACGGGTGTGGTGTAGGTGTGGGTGTGGGTGTGTGTGTGTGTGTATATGTGTGGGTGTGGGAGTAGGTTTGGGTGTAGGTGTGGGTGTTGGTGTGGGTATGAGTGTGCATGTGGGTGTGGGTATGGGTGTGGATGTGGGGATGGGGATGTGTGTGTATGAGGGTGTGGGTGTAGGTGTGTGTGTGTGTGTGTGTGTGTGTGTGTGTGTGTGTGTGTGTGTGTGTGTGTGTGGGTGTGGGTGTGGGTGTGGGTGCAGGTGTGGGTGTGGGTGTGGTGTATGGTGTGGGTGTGGGTGTGGTGTGGAGGTGTGGGTGTAGGTGTGGGTGTGGGTGTGGGTGTGGGTATGGTGTGGCGTGTGGGTGTGGGTGTGGGTGTGGGTGTGGGTGTGGGTGTGGTGTGGGTGTGGGTGTGGGTGTGGGTGTGGGTGTGGGTGTGGGTGTGGGTGTGGGTGTGGGTGTGGGTGTGTGTGTGTGTGTGATTGTGAGTGTGGGTGTGAGTGTGGGTGTGAGTGTGGGTGTGGGTGTGGGTGTGGGTGTGGGTAGATGTGGGTGTGGGTGTGGGCGTTGGTGTGGGTATGTGTGTGGGTGTGGGTGTAGGTGTAGGTGTGTGTGTGTTTATGTGTGTGGGTGTGGGAGTAGGCTTGGGTGCAAGTGTGGGTGTTGGTGTGGATATGAGTGTGGATCTGGGTGTGGGTATGGGTGTGGGTGTTGAGTTGGGGATGGGTGTGTATGTGGGTGTGGGTGTATGTGTGTGTGTATGTGGGTGTGCGAGTGTAGGTGTGGGTGTGGTGTGGGTGCGGTGTGGGTGCGGTGTGGGTGCGGTGTGGGTGCGGTGTGGGTGCGGTGTGGGTGCGGTGTGGGTGTGGTGTGGGTGTGGGTGTGGGTGTGGGTGGGGTGTGGGTGCGGTGTGGGTGTGGGTGGGTGTGGGTGTGGGTGTGGGTGTGGGTGGGTGTGGGTGTGGGTGTGGGTTTGGGTATGGGTGTGGTGTGGGTGTGTGGTGTGGATGTGGGTGTGGGTGTGGTGTGGGTGTGGGTGTGGGTGTGGGTGTGGGTGTGGGTGTGGGTTGGTGTGGGTGTAGGTGTGGCGTGGGTGTGGGCGTGGGTGTGGGTATATGTGTGGGTGTGGTGTGGGTGGGTGTGGTGTGGGTGGCGGTGTGGTGTGGGTGTGGGTGTGGTGTGGGTGTGGGTGGGTGTGGGTGTGGGTGTGGGTGGGTGTGGGTGTGGGTGTGGGTGTGGGTGTGGGTGTGTGTATGGATTTTGGCATGGATGTGGGTGTGGGTGTAGCTGTGGGTATGCGGTGTGGATGTGGGTGTGGGGGTGGGGTGGGTATGGGTGTGGGTGTGGTGTGGGTGTGGGTGTGGGTGTGGGTGTGGGTGTGGTGTGGGTGTGTGTGTGGTATGGGTGTGGGTGTGGGTGTGGGTGTGGGTGTGGGTGTGGGTATGGCTGTGGTTTGGTGTGGGGTGGGTGTGGTGTGGGTGCGGTGTGGATGCAGTGTGGGTGTGGTTGTGCATGTGCGTTTGGGTGTGGGTGTGGATGTGGGTGTGGGTGTGAGTCTGGGTCTGGGTGTTGGTGTGGATGTGGGTGTGGGTGTGGGTTTCGGTGTGTGTGTGGGTGTGC
Organism: Ashinkailepas kermadecensis; assembly: GCA_034440615.1. NCBI lineage: Eukaryota > Metazoa > Arthropoda > Thecostraca > Neolepadidae > Ashinkailepas > Ashinkailepas kermadecensis. The sequence goes on from JAOTOM010002171.1 coordinate 4,554, forward strand.
TTGTGCGTGTGGGTGTTTGTGTGTGTGTGGATGTGTGTGTGTGTGTGTGGGGGTGTCTGATGTTGGTGTGGGTGTGGGCGTTGGTGTGGGTATGGGTGTGGGTGTGGGTGTAGATTTGGATGTAGGTGTGGGTGTTGGTGTGGGTGTGGATGGGTGTGCGCGTGGATGGGTGTGCGTGTGGATGGGTGTGGATGTGTGTGGGTGTGTGTGTGGGTGTGTGTGTGGGTGTGGGTGTGGGTGTGGGTGTGGGTGTGGGTGTGGGTGTGGGTATGGGTATGGGTATGGGTGTGGGTGTGGGTGTGGGTGTGGGTGTGGGTGTTGGTGTGGGTATGGGTGTGGGTGTGGGTGTGGGTATGGGTGTGGGTGTGGGTGTGGGTGTGGGTGTGGGTGTGGGTTTGGGTGGGTGTGGGTGTGGGTGGGTGTGGGTGTGGGTGTGACTGTGGGTGTGTGTGTGGGTGTGGGTGTGGGTGTGCTTGTGCGTGTGGGTGTGGGTGTGGATGTGTGTGTGGGTTTGGGTGTCGATGTGGGTGGGTGTGGGTGTGTCTGTGGGTGTGTCTGTGGGTGTGGGTGTAGCTGTGGGTGTGGGTGTGGATGTGGGTGTGGGTGTGGGTGTGGGTGTGGGTGTGTGTGGTGCATGGGTATGGGTGTGGGTGTGGTGTGGGGTGTGGGTGTGGATGTGTGTGTGGGTGTGTGTGTTGGTGTGGGTGTGGTGTGTGTGGGTGTGGGTGTGTGTGTGGTGTGGTGTGGGTGGGTGTGGGTGTAGGTGTGGATGGGTTTGTGTGGTGTGTGTGTGGGTGTGGGTGTGGGTGTGGGTGTCAGGTGTGGGTGTGGGTGTGGGTGTGGGTGGGATGTGGGTGTGGGTGTAGGTGTAGGTGTGGGTGTAGGTGTGGGTGGTGTAGGTGCAGGTGTAGGTTTGGGTGTAGTGGGTGTGGTGTGGGTGTAGGTGTGGGTAGGTGTGGGTGTGTGGGTGTAGGTGTGGGTGTGGGTGTGGGGTGTGGGTGTGGTGTGGGTGTGGGTGTGGGGGTGTGGGTGTGGGTGTGGGTGTGGGTGTGTGGGTGTGGGTGTGGGTGTGTGGGGTGTGGGTGGGTGGTGTGGGTGTGGGTGTGGGTGTGGGTGGATGTGGTGTGGGTGTGGGTGTGGGTGTGGGTGTGGTGGTGTGTGGGTGTGTGGGTGTGGGGTGTGGGTGTGGGTGGGTGGTGTGGGTGTGGGTGTAGGTGGGTGTGCAGTGTGGTGTGTGGGTGTGGGTGTGGGTGTGGGGTGTGGTGTGGGTGGGTGTGGGTGTGGGTGGGTGGGTGGGTGTGGGTGTGGGTGTGGGGGTGTGGTATGGGTGTGGGTGTGGGTGTGGGTGTGGGTGTGGTGTGTGGGTGTGGGTGGGTGTGGGTGTGGGTGTGGGTGGGTGTGGGTGGGTGGGTGGGTGTGGGTGTGGTGTGGGTGTGGGTGTGGGTGTGGGTGTGGGTGTGGTGTGGGTGGTGTGGGTGTGGGTGTGGGTGTGGGTGTGGGTGTGGATGGGTGTGGGTGTGGGTGTGGGTGTGGGTGTGGGTGTGGGGTGCGGGTGTGATGTGGGTGTGGGTGTGGGGCGGGTGTGGGTGTGGGTGTGGGTGTGGGTGTGGGTGTGGGTGTGGGTGTGGGTGTGGGATGGGTGTGGTGTGGGTAGGTGTGGGTGTGGGTGTGGGTGTGAGTGTGGGTGGGTGGGTGCCAGCAGCCGGCGTTCAGCTGACGGTCGGCGACGAGGTCTGGCTGTTGCCCGGACCGCCAACGGTCGTCCATTATTTAGGTGGCGTGTGTGGGGGGATGGGATGGGACGGGGAGGTTCATCAGGATGGGCACCACGAGGCTGGTGCCACCCGGTCCGCCAGCGCTGACACCAATACAACTGCCGACGGCGCCACCAAGACGGACCGAATAGCTACAACACAGAACTGATGTGCCGGAACTGACCGCGACAGAGCCAACACTGAACTGATGTGCCGGAACTGACCGCGACAGTGCCAACACTGAACTGATGTGACGGAACTGACCGCGACAGTGCCAACACTGAACTGATGTGACGGAACTGTCCGCGACAGTGCCAACACTGAACTGATGTGACGGAACTGTCCGCGACAGTACCAACACTGAACTGATGTGACGGAACTGTCCGCGACAGTACCAACACTGAACTGATGTGACGGAACTGTCCGCGACAGCACCAACACTGAACTGATGTGACGGAACTGTCCGCGACAGCACCAACACTGAACTGATGTGACGGAACTGTCCGCGACAGTACCAACACTGAACTGATGTGACGGAACTGACCGGGACAGTGCCAACACTGAACTGGTGTGACGGAACTGTCCGCGACAGCACCAACACTGAACTGATGTGACGGAACTGACCGCGACAGTGCCAACACTGAACTGATGTGACGGAACTGACCGCGACAGTGCCAACACTGAACTGATGTGCCGGAACTGACCGCGACAGTGCCAACACTGAACTGATGTGACGGAACTGTCCGCGACAGTGCCAACACTGAACTGATGTGACGGAACTGTCCGCGACAGAGCCAACACTGAACTGTCCGCGACAGTACCAACACTGAACTGATGTGACGGAACTGTCCGCGACAGAGCCAACACTGAACTGTCCGCGACAGAGCCAACACTGAACTGATGTGACGGAACTGTCCGCGACAGTACCAACACTGAACTGATGTGACGGAACTGTCCGCGACAGGCCAACACTGAACTGTCCGCGACAGTACCAACACTGAACTGATGTGACGGAACTGTCCGCGACAGTGCCAACACTGAACTGATGTGACGGAACTGACCGCCACAGTACCAACACTGAACTGATGTGACGGAACTGACCGGGACAGAGCCAACACTGAACTGATGTGACGGAACTGACCGGGACAGTGCCAACACTGAACTGATGTGACGGAACTGTCCGCGACAGAGCCAACACTGAACTGTCCGCGACAGTGCCAACACTGAACTGATGTGACGGAACTGTCGCGACAGAGCCAACACTGAACTGACCGCGACAGCACCAACACTGAACTGATGTGACGGAACTGTCCGCGACAGTGCCAACACTGAACTGGTGTGACGGAACTGACCGCGACAGTGCCAACACTGAACTGATGTGACGGAACTGACCGGGACAGTGCCAACACTGAACTGATGTGACGGAACTGACCGCGACAGAGCCAACACTGAACTGATGTGACGGAACTGTCCGCGACAGTACCAACACTGAACTGATGTGACGGAACTGACCGCGACAGTACCAACACTGAACTGATGTGACGGAACTGACCGGGACAGTGCCAACACTGAACTGATGTGACGGAACTGACCGCGACAGTGCCAACACTGAACTGATGTGACGGAACTGACCGGGACAGAGCCAACACTGAACTGATGTGACGGAACTGTCCGCGACAGGCCACACGAACTGTCCGCCACAGTACCAACACTGAACTGATGTGACGGAACTGACCGGGACAGTGCCAACACTGAACTGATGTGACGGAACTGTCCGCGACAGAGCCAACACTGAACTGATGTGACGGAACTGTCCGGGACAGTGCCAACACTGAACTGATGTGACGGAACTGACCGGGACAGTGCCAACACTGAACTGATGTGACGGAACTGACCGGGACAGTGCCAACACTGAACTGGTGTGACGGAACTGTCCGGGACAGTGCCAACACTGAACTGGTGTGACGGAACTGACGGGACAGAGCCAACACTGAACTGATGTGCCGCGACAGGCCAACACTGAACTGATGTGACGGAACTGACCGCGACAGTGCCAACACTGAACTGATGTGACGGAACTGACCGCGACAGAGCCAACACTGACGCGGAACACTGAGCAGCAGGCCTCGATTCATGCATTTACTTATAAGGTCATCCACGCAGCTGGTGGAGCCACCAGCTGCGTGGATGACCTAGTACATATTGCACAGTAGGGCTAGTACATATTGCACAGGATGGAGGTGAATAAATAAGTCAGCTGAACGGCAAAGGACGTAGGGATTAGGGACGTCGCATTCTAGAGCGCTGCAGCCAGTCGGGGCCGGCTCAATAGACTGAAACAAGGACAAGGGTAGGTATCAGGTCAAGGAATGGAAGGGTGCTGTTAAATCAATGGCAAGGTTCGTCCACATGAATTGTGGTGAATGGCAAAAATAAAATAAATGGTGAATAGTGATGCCTTTGTTCGGATTCGTTCGTGCGTTGTCGTCCTGATGCATGCTGCCGATGCACACTGGAAACTGACTCACCAGCTGATGGACTACCTGTCACAACCCACAAAGCATTACCGGGCAGCGGGGATCCAAGGCATTACCGGGCAGAGAGGATCCAAAGCATTACTGAGCAGAGGGGATCCAAACATAACCAGGCAGAAATGATCCAAAATGTTTAGGTGTAGTTGTTGATGTAATGCATTTTCCATATAGGTGTAACTGTTGATGGTATGCATCATCCATATGGGTGTAGCTGTCGATGCAAAGTATTATCCATACAGGTGTAGGCTGACAGGATCAATTGTCCATAGGTAGGGTTGGAGTTATGTTTGGGAATCCTGGATTTTGAGAGGAAAATTGAACGGCCATGCATGAAAGTCGGGATGATAGTGCTGTTTCTATTTCGAACATTAGCTTCTCCTTTTTTTGTACTGTCCAGGGAGTGTCTGGCATATCATCAATGAGCAATATGTATGCGGTTGTTTTAAACACTACCATTCAATCTTTTCACATGAATAGGGAGGCATAATTTTGCGCAGAGGATAATGTTTCTGCATAGAAAGGAACATAGGTAGGGCCAGGGGGGTGCGCTCCAGCATTTTAGTCCAATACAAAAAGGGAGACGCTTGAGCCGACCAATCAGCGTTTGACGACCTCCGTCGGTCGTGACAATGGTAAACAAACAAATTTTGTCTTTGGTGCGGCGAAACCGGTCACATCCACACAAGTATAAAATTGTTTCCCCTGTTAGAGGTGACATTGTGATAAAGTAGTATTAAAGATCAAGATTAAAGTATCAAGAATGCCTTGGTAGAAAATTAGCACGAAAAATGGAACAATATATGAATAATAGCTTCCACAAGTTTTGCCCCACGGCCTTTACTATTGCCACGATCGGCGGAGGTCGTCAAACGCTGATTGGTCGGCTCAAGTTTATAGAATTGATGGTCCTCTCAAGCGTCTCCCTTTTTGGGAAGCGGAGCGTTCTACCTGGTGTTCTATAGCCTTGGGTATGGCAGAACGGATTTAGTTGATACACGGGATGGCTGATACAACAGCGTTTACTCCAAAAATATGAAGGCGGTTGTCACGACAACCACACACGTTGCTACTGGCACCCTCTTCTCGCGGCGAAAACAAGCGCAATTCCTTTGGACGAGCGGCTTCAGAATGGTGATGGTGTGGCATATTTTTGGAGCGAAAGTAAAAGTGCAAAGTTTGCGCTTCGCCCTTAATTTATCATTTGTCACCCACGTGCTAAATTTTTGGTGCCGGTTATCATCATCATCATGTTCTCTCAGCTTTGCGACGGTTAAATACTTGTATCGTTTGCTGTTACACTGTACTCGCAATGCTGCATAACATGTTGCAGCCTGCACCAGAAAACATGCGGAGTAATTTGTTACAGCATGCATCAGCTTAATCAGACTGTATCAACATCGGCCTGTATCAACGTTTTGTTGACTGGTAATGAAATAAAATAATAATGTCACTGCCTATTTTTATTAAGTTGTTTGCTCAAGCTGTTTGAAGATGATCTTATCCAATAATTTTACGGACAATTCTTACCAGGATAGGACGGAACGAACGAAAGGTGCATCAATGGAATGAACGTTTGCGTCTTCCATGAATGGCAGAAACCATTGACTGTGGGCAGTTAGGACTCAAGTCAATGTTTTTACCGCAAGCATGAAATATGTACCTTGCAGATTGCGTAAATTCATGACACCTATAGAGAATATATTTTGTTTTATTTACATTTTATCAACTTACCCCATAGTCAGTAACAACTCACCCCTATGGAGGGGTAAGTTGATGAGCCGGTAGTTTCGCTTTGTTTTGCTCTCTGGTGGAAAGCCCAGAGGATGCGATGGAAAAATAATTGTATGGTATGATAGAAGGAGGTTTTGGCTTGGTGTAGGTGTAGCTATCTCCTCCTTACCCTTCCAACGTGATGAGCTATTTTAGTTTCACCAAAATTGTATCAACTAGTCTCGATCTCCCTATACTAGAAATAGTGTATAAAGCACATCGCTACTAGGCTTATCAGTTGACTGGGCAAATTAGAGGAAATGGGGACAGGCTTGTGGCATTATATGTATACTCACCCAAGTATAGGAGACTAATGGGTGATATCATTGATGTGCCTAGGATCGTAAAATGATGGGAAAAATCAGCCTAAATTATGTTCTTCTACTTAGAGAATTGCATAGAGGTCATCAATTCAAGTCAGGCAAGTGAAAGTGCAGAACAATTAAGCGCCAATAGGTTTTCAGTCAAAGGCTGGTTGATACATGGAATAGGCTGCCGAGTGATGTAGCAGAAGGTTCACCACACCATCTACGATAATAGTCAGTCATTATTATAGGCTACGATGTTATCAAACATAGGACCTTACATCAGGCTGCGTAGTTATAGGACCCACTGAAGTTAATCGGCTGTTTGTCTCACAAGCTGGTGGCTGTCCCTCCCACTTCCCACTTCGGAAAAGCATAGCGCTAGACTCACACCTCACAGAGTGGCACGGTGGGATAATGACCCGGATGTTTTAAGCATCGCTCGGCGTCCTGCTAACCTGAAAAGCGTGTCGTCACCAATGGTCGACTACAAAGGGTAGGCTAAATTGACGTACATTGTAGCCGCTTAGCAGAGTAAAGGTACAGCTGACGTCAGAAGCCGTATTTTCAAAAGGGTCGGACGAGTACAAGAGGCAGCCGCATTGAACAGCCGATATCACCTGACGGTGGCAGGCTGGTAAACTTCAATCATCATCAGTGTCGGTACCGAGGCTTTATCTATAGTGGTAGCAGTAAACACGTCCGACATCAGCTCACCAAGTCATTCCTAGATAAGGAAGTCGAGCATAAAGCTAAGTGCAGTTTGTGCGATGGAATGCTGGTGAGTCGAATTAGAACGCTGTAGTGGAATCTCCCGCGTCTCCCGAAGATCGTGCAGCACGTGCAAGTGGAGTCGAGCCAACCTTCCAGAACAATTTGTCCTGAAGGATTGCAAAATAAAAGGCAGTGCGGAGGCGCCAGCGCCGGCTTGACTGCTGCCGTAGCGGTGCATGCGATGTAACGTGATGCGACTTGAAAGGTGCCGTCGATCTGATAGCGCGCTGGGGAAGACAGCTGACTGGTCGCCTTACGACGCCCTCCCCATCAACAAGATATTGCGGTTGATAGGAGAGGAAGCGTCTCAACCGGGCCACCGAGTCCCCCCCCCCACCTTCCCGGTCACCTGCAGAGGGCTTGTGTTGCGCCACGGCAGGAGCTGGCTGACGGGGGGGAGGCAGGAAGCTGCAGATAGGGTGGTGGTCTCGCCGTCCACCGGCTGACAATGGTCTCGTCCGACTCGCTGCCGGCCGTGTAATCAGGATGTGACAATTCTATAGCGGCCCAAATGATGTCCACTAATGCGGCGGCACGCAGTAGCAGGCTGGCGGTGCAGATGTACCAGCACCGCCCTGTGGCAGCGCAGACAGCTCCACAGCCGCACAGCAGTCAGACAGGGAGCCAGACAGGGGAGTCAGACAAGGGAGCTAGAGACACACCAGCACTGGCCTGTGGCAGCGCAGACAGCTCCACCGCCGCACAGCAGTCAGACAGCCTAGCCAGACAGGGGAGTCAGACAAGGGAGTTAGAGACACACCAGCACTGGCCTGTGGCAGCGCAGACAGCTCCACGGCCGCACAGCAGTCAGACAGGGAGCCAGACAGGGGAGTCAGACAAGGGAGCTAGAGATACACCAGCACTGGCCTGTGGCAGCGCAGACAGCTCCACGGCCGCACAGCAGTCAGACAGCCTAGCCAGACAGGGGAGTCAGACAAGGGAGTTAGAGACACACCAGCACTGGCCTGTGGCAGCGCAGACAGCTCCACGGCCGCACAGCAGTCAGACAGGGAGCCAGACAGGGGAGTCAGACAAGGGAGCTAGAGATACACCAGCACTGGCCTGTGGCAGCGCAGACAACTCTACCGCCGCACAGCAGGGGATTTAGTTGTGTTGGAATCACGCCAGATGTTTTGTCACAAGCTTAAATCTATTTTATTGTTCGTTTTGTAGTTGTTTCCCTATATATATATATATATATATATATATATATATATATATATATATATATATATATATAGATATATATATATATATATATATATATATATATATATATATATATATATATATATGCATATACATTTATACATACCTACATATATATATATATATATATATATATATATATATATATATATATATATATATATATATATATATATATATATATATATATATATTTATATGTATATATACCAGGACGAAGAGACTAACTTGAATCCGGAATATTTGCTGTATATCGATTTTGAATGATCACATGTTTTCCTGGGTATGCACGCGGGCAGTCTTTTCATCACAGAGTCTGGAGGTATTTAGGGGCCCATGACAAACCAGGAGATGGGAAGTATATTTGCACCATCGGCTATCTCCGGAACCATATTACGAAGGCAAAAATTAGAGGTTCAATCGATATTCCACGTTGAAAAGACGAACTACTCTGATAATATTAGGCCATGTTAGCGTTGATAATATCGCATGGAAACTAGGGACTTTCTTTCTTTGATACGTGGTTAAAGGACTGTCACGAAATGCCCGACGGGCAAGTAGTAAAATGCTTCCGAGTTCGTATGTTACTACCGTGACAACCAACACACGTTGGCATATTGTTGTCCTACCGCCACTGGCAGAGTAGCATTGATTTTCTTCATGATTCACATCGTTGCTGCGTCTCAGTTATTACATTTAGAAACCGCTAGATCTTATGCGCTTCGTGTCATTTCTACTTATTCTGGTATGTTTGCGGGTGGTTATTTGTTGGCGTTACAACAATGAAATATAGGTATATATTTGCTTTCACCAGCTTCTGCATTCAGCAGAACTATTCGATCGCCGCTATCTGTGCGTCTAAATTTCAGGCAAGCCGTGGAGGACAAGTTGAGAACAACTGAAGGAAACATTTACATCGCATTGTGTTCCATAGTATTGGATTTACCGCAGGCGCATCCGCAAACCACGGTGGTTATTCGCGTATCCATCGAAATGAGTGAGATAAAAAGGAATGGGTATTTGGTTGACCATGGAATGTGGGAGGGATGCTAGGGTGGGGAATGGACTGAGTTAGATACAGATGCTGCAGTTTGGGGCATAGCAGCCAGTATCGACGTCTCGCTCAAGAAACATCATGCAAACGGGATACGGAGGTTAGAGATGAGTGAACAAATAAGCATGTTACAATGAGAAAAGGATGACTTTGTGATTGCTGGGGATTCGTTTCGCGATGACTGGTCCCTGGGCTGAATGGAAATGAAACGTAGAAAGCGCTGCACAGAGGCATTATAAAACTGAAATATTATCGTGGCTATGCGCAGCTATTCATTACCTAATCACCATGTAATGTGCAATGATCGTTACTAAATGGTCTCAGCTATTTCATATCAGCTTCCTCCTTTGAAAAGTTCCGAGTGCTATGTTGTACCCTCAGTAAAAGTGAATGACAACGCACATCACAATAGTATCCTTTATCTTCGTGTTGTTTTGTACATGTTACTACTATTCTATGACGATACCTTTGGTGTACTGTTTTAGGCCTGGTGACAGTTTGGCTGGACAGTCGACTGCGACACAGCCATGTCAGGAGTTTGGCTGGACAGTCGACTGCGACACAGCCATAACATGAGTTTGGCTGGACAATCGACTGCGACACAGCCTTCGCAGGACTTTGGCTGGACAGTCGACTGCGACACAGCCATGGTAGAAGTTTGGCTGGACAGTCGACTGCGACACAGCCATGGCAGAAGTTTGGCTGCTGGACAGTCGACTGCGACACAGCCATGGCAGGAGTTTGGCTGGACAGTCGACTGCGACACAGCCATGGCAGGAGTTTGGCTGGACAGTCGACTGCGACACAGCCATGGCAGAAGTTTGGCTGCTGGACAGTCGATTGCGACACAGTCATGGCAGGAGTTTGGCTGGACAGTCGACTGCGACACAGTCATGGCAGGAGTTTGGCTGGACAGTCGACTGCGACACAGCCATGGCAGAAGTTTGGTTGCTGGACAGTCGACTGCGACACAGTCATGGCAGGAGTTTGGCTGGACAGTCGACTGTGATGCAGCCATGGTGCGAAGATGTAAGGCTGCAAGGCTGCAAGTGATTCTGGAAGCAGCGTGCGTTCTGCTGTCCTGCAGCTACTGGATATATGAGGTACTACTGGGCAAGGGCGTCGCCACCGGGGGGGGGCAGAGGGGGCAGTCGCCCCCCTGCCGTGAGACTGGGGGGGGCGCCGCCCCGACCCCCCCCCCCTGAAATTTCAGGAGGCCCCTATCCGGAAATGCACAGGAAAAAAGTGAGCAAGGAGGCCGACGAGACATGAGAGGAGGTCTCCAAGACGTGAGAGGAGGCCCCTAATTTGAAGGAGTCACCTAGGAGAGGACAGGAGGCCCCAGAAATCAAGAGAGTGCCAACAATTTGCACGGAGGTCCCCAGAAATGCAAAGGAGGCCCCCAGGATTGCAAAGGAGGCCCCCAGTATTGAAAATGAGGCCCCCAGGATTGCAAAGGAGGCCCCCAGGATCGCAAAGGAGGACTCCAGGATTGCAAAGGAGGCCCCCAGGAATGCAAAGGAGGCCTCCAGGATTACAAAGGAGGCCCCCAGGATTGAAAAGGAGGCCCCAGGATTGCAAAGGAGGCCTCCAGGATTACAAAAGGAGGCCCCCAGGATTGCAAAGGAGGCCCCCAGGAATGCAAAGGGAGGCCCCCAGGATTGCAAAGGAGGCCTCCAGTATTACAAAGGATGTCCCCAGGATTGCAAAGGAGGCCCCCAAGATGCAAAGGAGGCCTCCAGAAATGCAAGGGCCCCAGGATTGCAAAGGAGGCCCCCAGGAATGCAAAGGAGGTCCCAGGATTTCAAAGGAGGCCTCCAGGATTACGAAGGAGTCCCCCAGGATTGCAAAGGAGGCCCCCAGGAATGCAAAGGAGGCCCCCAGGATTGCAAAGGAGGCCTCCAGTATTACAAAGTAAGCCCCTCAGGATTGCAAAGAAGGCCCCCAAGATAGCAAAGGAGGCCTCCCGAAATGCAAAGGAGGCCCCAGGATTGCAAAGGAGGCCCCCAGGAATGCAAAGGAGGCCCCAGGATTGCAAAGGAGGCCTCCAGGATTACGAAGGAGGCCCCCAGGATTGCAAAGGAGTCCCCCAAGATTGCAAAGGAGTCCTCCAGGATTACAAAGGAGGCCCCCAGGATTGAAAAGGAGGCCCAGGATTGCAAAGGAGGCCTCCAGGATTAGAAAGGAGGCCCCCAGGATTGCAAAGGAGGCCCCCAGGAATGCAAAGGAGGCCCTAGGTTTGCAAAGGAGGCCTCCAGTATTACAAAGGAGGCCCTCAGGATTGCAAAGGAGGCCCCAATACTGCAAAGGAGGCCCCCAGGATTGCAAAAGAGGCTCCCCAGGATTGCAAAGGAGGACTCCTAGGATTGCAAAGGAGGCCCCAGGAATGAACAGGAGGTCCCCAGGATTACAAAGGAGGCCTCCAGGATTGTAAAGGAGCCCCCAGGATTGCAAAGGAGGCCCCAGGATTGCAAAGGTGGCCCAATACAAGAAGGGAGACCTCAGAAAATGAGAGGAGGCCCAAAGACGGAATTGAATGCCAGTGGATATGAGATGAGGTTTCGGAGACGCAAAGGCAGTCCCTAAAACGGGTAAGGTTCCCTAAAACGGGTAAGTTTCCTATGATGAACGAGGAAGCCCCTGAAATATGAGAGAAGGGCAATTAGATAAGAGGGATGGCTCCCAGGCGAGAAAGAAGGCTTCAAGACGGGTAAGAGGGTCCCCAGGAAATGACAAGGTAACTGAGATAGGAAAGGTTGCTTGTAATTTGGAAGAGGAGGCACCTGAGAGAGAACAGGAGTCCACCAGGAGATACGAGGCCACCCTTAAAATGGGCAAAGATATTATCAAAACGCAGAACAGGAGGCCCCGAAGACGTGAGAGGAGGCCCCTAATTTGAAAAAGAAAGCCTCTAGAAGAGAAAAGGAGGTCCCTGCCGGACTCGGGAGGAGTCCCTCGAGATCGAGTAGGGGGTCTCCAGGGCCGAATGAAGCCCCGACGACCGGAAGGAATTCCCAGGAAATGAGAGAAGGCCCTTAAGATGGGAGTGGTAGGTAGCAGGTATGGAAGGAGGCGAGGTTTCCAAATTGAAGATCCCTCAAGACGGGTAAGCTTTGCGAGGACAAAGGAGGCCCACGAGGCGTGGCAGGAGGCCCCTAATTTGGCAGAGGATGCCCCTGGAACATGAGAGGAAGCCCCATGCCATGTTAAAGGGGCCCTAGGATGTGGGAGGAGGCCCTCCAAAACGGGAGAGGAGGAACATTGAATATGGAGGAGGGTAGAATGCACGAGAAGACGTCCAAAACCGGTAAAAAGGCTCCAGGAAATGAGGCGAGACCCCTAAGACGCGAGAGGAGGTCTATAATTTGCAAGAAGCCCCTGAAATAGCAGGAATCGTGCCGGGGTACTTGAAAATCACGATATGGGTCCAAAAAGATCCGGCCGGGGCCCCTGAAAATCGCGCTGAGCCTAGGGGTACCAAAAATTCACGCCCAGACCATGAAAATCACGCTAGGGGTACGATAGGTCGCACCGTTCCCCAACAGTATCATTGGGATACAACAAATGAAGCCGGGGCAACGAAAAACAATCCGGACATGGATAATCACTCTGAGGCCCCAACAACGACACGAAAAACATCCAAAACGTATTGGACACCCACAAAGTGCCTTGGTCGCTAAAGCTCGAGCTAGGGATCCAAGCAAATAACGTCGGGACATAAAACATTACGTTGGACTAAAAAAAAGTCGCGTCGCAGCCCTTGAAAATCTCACTGGGGACCAAAAAGGTCGCGCCTGGACCCAAAAGGTTACAGCTGCCTCAAAAATCAATTATCAACCGGAATGTCACTCTGCGCCACAAAGAATCGAGTCAAAGTCCCCTCAAAACCCGTTGGGCACTGGAAAAAACGTGTCAGGGCACCGAAAAAAATCGCACCTGGAGACACCGAAGAATCGTACCAGGACGAAAAAATATCACATAAGGACCTTTAAAAAAAAAGAACTCGATGTCCAAAAGTTCACACCGAGACTCGATCGAATCGACCCCAGCAATTAAGAATTAAGACCGGAAAATTAAGAACAGGTCCGGAAAAAATTACCCGGAGGGCATTTATACTCCGAAAGGTGCCATCGGCTGAAAAAAGTCCTTTGGTGGCTGCAGTGACATATCAAAAGGGCAAATGCCCCCTCCCTCCTAAGAGGGATATGCTCCCAAGAATCGAGCCGAGGCCCCCAAAAGTCGCGCTGGGGCCACACAAATTCGCGTCGGTCCACCAGAATTCGCGTAGAGACTCCTAGTAAATACGCCGGGCCCCAGAAAACTCGCTCCGAGGCACACAAATCTGCAACAGAAACCGCCAAGATCGCGTTGGGGTCAGAGCTAAGTACAACGCGCCCCGCAAACTGGAACCGGTCCCACCAAATTTCGCGCTCGGACCCACAATTCCCATCGGTAGTGCAAAAAATTTTGTCTGGGCATCAAAAATTGACGTCGGGGCTGGCAACAATTGGCGTCTAGGGCCCCACATAGGCACCGTGTGACCCCCAAAGTCGCATCGGTAACCGAAAAATAAAGCCGAAGCCCTCCAAAATAAGGAGGGATTCCAAAGAAGTCCGGGTCAGGGCAATGGTTCTGGAGCACCGAACATGTCATCAGATGCCTTGACAAATCGCGTACGGCATCGAAAAACATACCGGAGCTCGAAGAAAATCGAGGTGAGATACAAAAACATGGCGCCAGGGACTCGAAAAAATCAGGCCGGGATTTGGAGGTTAAAGAAAATTCAGAGGAGATCCACAAAAATCGCGTTGAGCCCAGATAACTGGCGTTGGGTCCCGGAACCACGCGCCTGGGCGCGATAAGTCGCGCTAGGACCCATACAAATTGCACCGAAGCCCCGAAATCGTACTGGGGCCCCACAAATGTGCGTCAGAAGCCCCAAATAAACACAGCGGGACCCTAAGAGCACAACGGGGACCGAAAATGCGACTGGCCCTCCAAAGCGCAGTCTCGCAAAAAGCGACAGGACCCGAAAACATGTGTTGTAGCCATAACTATATATATCGGGAACTCTAAAAAAAAACATTAAAAAAAACCGGAAGCTCTCAAGGCACACAGGGACCATACGACCGCACAAGGGCCTGAAAAGAGGCTGGGGCCGCAATAAACAACATGGTCCCGAAACGAACAAAAAATACCGGGCACTAAGTAAACACATCGAGATCTTTGAAAGCGCCCCGACAAAGAAAAAAATATTCGGTGCACAAAAAAAACAACAAACCCTAATACGAGCAGCAGTTTATAAAATGCATTGGGTCTCTAACAAAAGTGGATTGGAGCCCTAAGACACATCCGAAGACGAAGAAATACGAAACGGGTTCAAAGAAGTACACTCAGGCTGGGCCTCGGTTCGGTAGCCAACCTGGAAGCATGTTTAATCAAAGATATGAGGTGAATCAAAGCTCAGCGGGTATCCGCATTTCTTCACCATAAAATATAGGAAGTAGGGAACTAAGGATCGAATTTAATTCATCGAATTTTCGCAGCGAACGCCCATACGAAGCATTTTATCACGTCAGATATGGCGCAAGTCTATCATGTGGCAATAATTAGCAAAGTGTAGGAGGCCCAGCAGAATCCGTAGCATCGCACGAAGTGTGGCGAATGCGCCGAATGCGCAAGATGGGTGTGCACGTGCACTAACGCTGGAGTCGTGGCGACCGAGCACTATGAACTGGAATGTCTGAAATTGGGAAATTTTACATTTTAAAGTGATTTGCGTAGGTGTAATTTCAGCAGTGCAAGGTGACTTATCAAGGGATACCAAAATAATACATTCGAACAGGGTGGGGGAGCTAGGGTTGAAATCCGACGAATCAGAAACGATAGTGGTAGATTAGGGCCCTCCACAGGATAATTCAGTCGATCACTAATTATTTTATTTAAAAATGTCCCCTTTGACAAAATAGTGGTGGAAATCGGAAGACTTTATTGAGTAGTTGGACCCCTCCCAATAATTTGCCCCCCTCTCCTTGACGCAAATATAGGTGCGTCACTGGTTCCCCAATAACTTTTAGAAACTTACGCCCTTGGAGCAAAGTCAACATTTCGGGGGAAAATTCCCCCTCACAAGCATACAAGACAACACCGATGCCCCATATTAAATGGGAGGAACGATGTTTTAAAATGCATTTTCTTCCTACAAAGTTGTCTTCTGTGATTACAGCCTGCATGATTAGAGCTTCCCAGCTTCAGTACCTTCTCAACGACACAATTTACAAAACGGTACAGCACAGCGATAACCATGTGCGTGGCGGCGTGGAATTTGAAGGTTCTGCGTTAGTTATGCATTGCCATTGTTACATTTTTGCATTGCCATTTTTGCATTGTTGTTCAATGATTGTTCTTGCCGTGAATTTATTCGCGGAGGATTTATTATTTTAGTTTCTGTGCCAAGTGGCTTGCAGCCAGCACCAAATGTTATAAAAAAGAGAGAAATAAATCCCTAAGATGACGATCAGAAAACCAATTCAATTCACTTCAATTTCGCGAATGCGACCATTTCGCGAATGCGACAATTTCGCGAATGCGACAATTTCGCGAATGCGACAATTTCGCGAATGCGACAATTTCGCGAATGCGACAACGAGAGTCTCGTTGTCGCATTCGCGAAATTCTCGTCGGAGGACTGATAAATGATCGTTTAAGCTTGTTTATGAGATCAAGCTGGTGGGAATTACTAACAGTAGTGATGAACCTAGCTATATTCAGTTAAACTTGGTGGACATAGAAGTGGGTTGATCAATTGGAGATATCTTTCAGATATGCTCAGCACGAGCCCCACCAGCTCGCTGCAATCTAGAGGCCAGTGGGGAGATTCTTCTCGTCGATAAACCATAATGACATTGGTTTGTTTTGGCACTGACGTATTTATCCACATTTGCATATTTATACCCTGGTATGGCTTAGTTCTCAGCGACAAAAATGATTCTTGCTATTGCGTTTTGGGTAAATGATGCACCATGCCAAGAACAAACAAGACATCAATATGAAATCATGTTCCCATTCGGGAACCATGCTAAGAGCCTAAAAAGCAATAGGAGGCCCTAACACAGGACCTCCTGGAACAGTGTAATTTGTCAAATATTTCCCAGAATGGAATCGGTGCCAAGGAAAAATCAGTGCTAAAGAAATGTCTTGGACGTTACTTTATGGAATTATACAAATCAAACGAAAACTGAAGACAGAATCTAGTTCATATAATTCATAAAGATAACTTTAAAAAAAAACACACCTTGCCATAGAGGATGTCATTGTTGATGATATATGGCAACACAGAAAGATATGATGTGCCTGAATGAATGTGTTTTTTGTTTTGTTTCTTTTTTGTGATGGAGGATTTTGTTAGGTTCGTATTCACCCGTGCATATTCTGCATAAGTTATCTCTGTTTGAATGCTTTCATCTTTTCTGTACTCTCCTAACCTTTCCTCTTGTGACCCTGGGAATTCCGTGGGCGCTGGTAGCTTGCTACCTGTCCACGGTTTTCCCAGGGTCTCATTTCCTTTCTACTAATTGGTGGCAGTCTATCTGCAAAAAGAAAAAGAAAATACAGAAGGGATGATACTAGTATTGGTATAATCACATTCTGTTGTATCTCTTGCTTGCATCCCGAGGCACCCATGTGTTGGCTGTCCTGGTCTATGGTAGCTCACCTAGAGAAGCCCCACATTGAAAGACCCCATGAAGGTGCACGCAGCCAAATAGGATAGGCTGCTGCTGCATCTGATATGGGGACAATAAAAACAAAACAAAAAACAGTGGAGGCCCCCTTTTGGGGAGTAGGAGGTCCCCTATCAACATTGCCCCCCCTGGAAGAATTTCGTGGCGACGCTACTGCTACTGGGAAGTGATTTTACTTTTGCACTGGATGTTAAACGGGCCATCTTAAAGCAATTCCGTTTTCGTACTTTAATATTGATGATCTGCAAACTAACGATTTATTCTAACACACTGTCATGCACAATGGTCAAGATTACCGATAAGGTCAAGGTCTAGTAGCTTTAAAAAAAAACAAAAAAAACAATGCTCAGGAAAAGATCATGAGTGTCACGAAATCAAATACAAATGTTCCATGTCTTCTATAACATGCTTAATATTTTAAAAGGTGGATTTGTTTTAGTAACCGTTCGACAAAAATCAAATTCTCAAGATAAATTTCACAACAGCCACTGTATCAGAAGCGAAATAAGCATGCAAAGTTACGCATGGTCAGCCCTTTTGACTTCTAGAACATTGAAATGTGTAGCCTGAACAGTGTTTTTTTTTGCACGACAGTTCTAGGAGACGTCATCGATTAGTTCAGGAGAAGCATGTACATTGTCTGGACACCTAAATAAGCCTATATGTAGGGCGCCACAGATGGTCCGGGAAGCCCCTCATCGCATATCGCAGTAGGGTGACCACTTATGTATGTACTATATTATGAGGGAACAGGCGATGGGAAGCTCAGTGACCCCAGTGATCCAGTCTATCAGTCCTGACAGATTGGTGGTATCTGAGTTGATCTCAATTGTTGTCCTGGACTTGAGAGATGTTTCACTAATTTGTTTCCTCATCGCTCTCCGCCCTTACCTCCAGTATCCTGTCCAATACCTCTCATCTCCTCCATTTCACCACCCAGCTGTTTTGAGATCTGCGACACTGCCTCTTGATGTACAAAGCAGGATGATCTGGCAATGGGAATCGCATCGCTGTGTCCTGACTTCTTCTGACTTCTGACTTCGGACTTCTCAGCAGCTTCAGCTAGTACAGAATGTACCCGGGCTCCTCCACCCAGCTGTGGTTGACTTCGATTATTTACCCGTTCGGCAGCACACACACAGTATGCACTTCACTATCTGTGATAGACTTCCATGTGGTATCAGTTGTACACTTCCATGTGGCAGTACACGCACAATATGCGCTCCACTATCTGTGGTATACTTCCATGTGATACCAGTTAGGCAGTACAAGTACAGTATGCACTCCATTATCTGTGGTTAACTTCCATGTCGTATCAGTTGGGCAGTACACGCACAATATGCGCTCCACTATCTGTGGTATACTTCCATGTGGTACCAGTTGGGCAGTAGACGTACAGTATGCACTCCACTATATGTGGTATACTTCCATGTGGTACCAGTTGGGCAGTAGACGTACAGTATGCACTCCACTATATGTGGTATACTTCCATGTGGTACCAGTTGGGCAGTAGACGTACAGTATGCACTCCACTATATGTGGTATACTTCCATGTGATACCAGTTAGGCAGTACAAGTACAGTATGCACTCCACTATCTGTGGTAGACTTCCATGTGGTACCAGTTGGGCAGTAGACGTACAGTATACACTCCACTATATGTGGTATACTTCCATGTGGTACCAGTTGGGCAGTAGACGTACAGTATGCACTCCACCATATGTGGTATACTTCCATGTGATACCAGTTAGGCAGTACAAGTACAGTATGCACTCCACTATCTGTGGTTAACTTCCATGTGGTACCAGTTGGGCAGTACACACACAGTATGCACTCCACTATCTGTGGTAGACTTCCATGTAGTGCCAGTTTGACAGTGCAAGTACAGTGTGCGCTCCACTATTTGTGGTTGACTTCCATGTGGTACCAATTGGGCAGTACTCGCACAGTATGGACTCCACTATCTATGGCAGATTTCCATTGGTACCAGTTAGGCAGCTAACACACATCCTTAGTGCAGCTGTCAGCCAAGAGAGAGAGAAAGAGAGAGAGAGAGAGAGAGAGAGAGAGAGAGAGAGAGAGAGAGAGAGAGAGAGAGGAGAGAGAGAGAGAGGAGAGAGAGAGAGAGAGAGAGAGAGAGAGAGAGAGAGAGAGAGAGAGAGAGAGAGAGAGAGAGAGAGAGAGAGAGAGAGAGAGAGAGAGAGAGAGAGAGAGAGAGAGAGAGAGAGAGAAAGAGATAGCTAGCTCTCCAGTCTTGATGGCCTGGGGAATCCTATAAGTATAAGACTGATCCGTCACAATTTCTTCACAGTTTTTTTTTCACGCGGGTGGACCAGGGCAGGCCCCACACAGATCTTAGCAAAATGGATATATATCTAGCTCTGTAGCATTGCCGAGCGTCTCACTAATCTTGCCACTCTACATGTTGTTGCCGAGTGTGGGCCCATCCAAGCTGGTGGTGGAAGTGTCTCAGGTTCAACTCCCCAGTATGGAGGTCGCATACCAGCCAGACTAGACTCACGTCCAGCTTAACCCACACATAATGCATCATTCCTCCCTGTCAGCCACTGCTTGCATTAGCGGGGTCCGTCTTATTAGATGGAGGGATTGGTTAGCTGCTCTCCTCGAGCCAGTCTGTCAGATTGTCTCCAATTACACCTGCGTGCATTCTGTCCAGCGGCCTCCTCAGCAACAAAATGCCACAGGTACCGCCCTCTTTGCTCACTGTATACAGCGTAATGTTCCTGGATCATGCCAGGGAACAGTCCGTTACTGTCCATTTCCTCAGTTATTTCCTCACTGTATACAGCGTAATGTTCCTGGATCATGCCAGGGAACAGTCCGTTACTGTCCATTGCCTCAGTTATTACTTTAGTGTCATCCCATGTTTATGTCATTGCGCCATATCTGTAGCAGACGTTTTCAGCTAGAACATGTTAGATAGATGCATCCACTATTTACCAGCCTGAGCAATTATTTGGTCCCAAAAAAGTGTCATCGCTTCTGGGTAGCAAATATCCAACAGTCTTCCAATTGCTATTCGGCTATTTTTACGCCACCAAACTAGCAGGATCATTGGAGACATTACATCACCAACACACACTTCAACACGCACTCCAACACGCACTGCATGTCCGCGCACACACTCGTAGGGTAACGTAAATAGCCACTCAAGAATGGCATCGGGCGTACATGAGCCGATTCGCTTTTCCATTCGAAATAAATGGATACCAAGCGGTGCCGTCGGACGGAGATGAGCCGGCTCCCCTTAAAAATTAGCATAGCTTAAAACGATTACCCAGAGGTGCCATCGGACATAGATGAGCCGATTTGCCGTGTAATTCGTAACGTAAAACGGTTACCCCGAGCTACAATGGATGTAGAAGAGCCGAATTGCAAAACACCATACTATAACAGAGTTGGTTTTCGGGGCATCTTAATTCCAGAAATTTAGCCCCCTCCCACACACTTTGCCTGTCGTGACGAGTTCCGGCAGATACCCGGCGCCAGCCTGTCTGGCTGCTTACATGGGCAGGCCGCCGCTGCGGTCGGGGCCGAGCAGCGGACCTTGCCCTGTTCCCCTCCCCTTTCCGGCCGACACCCTACCAGCACAGTCGTCTGACGGCGTGACCTCTATGCAAGCCGCCGCCTCTGATCTGATGAAATATCAGTGGGTGACGTTAATGTAAATGTCTGGGGTGATGTGAATGAAACGTCTGGGGTAATGTGAATGTGAATGACAGTGATGTGAATGTGGTTGTCTTGGATGATGTATGTAAGCAAGTCTATTCTGGGAACCCCATGGGCAGGTGTGTGTGTGTGTACATGACTGAAAGATGAAAGGTGTATAGATGACAAATGGCATGGGTGTAAGTACATGAGTGGTATGACTGTGATATAACAGACTCTGTCACTGTGACAATGTGTTAGGCGGGTCTCGAGTGCAGTGTGTGTGTGTGTGTGGAATGGCAGAGGTATGACAGATGTCACACCCCGTGGCCAATGTCTGTGTTGTCAGGTGTAGGACAGGTATGTATGATGTACGTGTATCTAGTCTATATATGTGTATATGATTTATGAAGGTAGTGGAATATTGGATGACTGCTGGATGAATGTTCATGTGTCTCTGACATGTGAAATGGCAATTGGGCTGCAGCGCCCCGATCTGCCGGCTGTCTGTGAATAGCGCGGAGCCGCCGAGTCGGCATTGCCTGGACGTATGTGCGGAGGCAGCAGCTCTGGTGTCCGACGCCGGACCGGCGCGAGGCTGCCAAGACGCAGAGTCAGAGATTCAGAGCGACTCTGAGCTGATGCGGACTGTCTCAAATGATTCAGAGGGACGGCGCGCCCGCCGTTGCAGTAGGGTTCGGAGTCCGCCATTGTTCTCTCTAGGCGACAGTTCATGGCTGGCCGGGGCCGATGCCCTGGAATGCGGCGCAGTTGACGTGTCGCGGGCTGGGTCACGTGATCTGGGCGTAGTCAATCGCCTTTTACCTCGCGGCGGAGCCGAGGGCTCCGCCAACACTTGCCACGGAGACGCGCGACCGAGCGGTCGCTGAAGGCGGGCGGCTGGCCGCCGCCGGCCAGTCGCCCGGGCTCACCACTGAGGTACGTCTGAGGACTCTGCCTGAGACTCGCTGTGTGACTGCTGAGATGTAAGCTTACGATGAGAGACTGAGATGTTGTATGAAGACCGGTCGGGACGTAAGCGGAATTGTATGTCAATGATAATGCCTCATTGAATGTTTGAATGTGTGACCGGAGGCTGAGCAGAGGTGAAGAGGTGCCTGTGATTTAACAAGATGTACTGTGGCCCTGTGACTGTTGAGATGGATGTTGAAGCCTTGAGCTGTATGATGGCCCAATGTACTGAGTATGAAGATGTGACTGTCGAGATATATGAAGATGTAGGATGGCCTGATGAATCGTCTGTCGAGTTGAAGCTGTCTGTCGCTTAAAGGCACTATTATATTAATTTTGGTCTAACGCTACACTATTTAAACCTGAATATTTATCGCTATTTAATTGCTAATTAAGGACGCAAATATAAGTGCTGGATTTGAGGTGCCTGTGTAAGAGAGTTAGTTTTTGAGCGTCTTGATCCCATAAATTCAGCCCCAACCCACTTCGTTCATGGCGCGACAAGTACTCGGCTCCGAGACTGGCGTCGCCTATCTGTTGCCTACGTCAGCAGCCACCGCCCGACCCAACGAGGCCGTTCGTTGGACTTTGCACCTCCCCTCCCTCTTTCCGGCTAACACCCCGCCAGCGAGGCGCCAGCCCCGTGACCTCTAACCGACCGGCGCGTGCCGCCGCCGTCGTTAATGCTAGATGTAACTGTGTTCACATAAAGTTATACGTTTGGCTGTCCCGTAACCGTAATTGATATAATCCGTAAGCCTTGCGATTGTAAAAGTGTACCGTAAACGTAACGCATCGTCACCGCCACTAGAAATAGACCATTTCCCCTTCTAGAAGGCCGTCGACATGGATATGACGTAATGGAGGCTTCTGCGGCCCTTGACCAATCCGCGACCGGGGTCTTCCGAAGTCACTAGCGCCCGTGCAGCCCCAGCCAGTCGGTCTTGAATACTCTGACCGAGCGGACCGCTGCTACGCGTGCGCGCTTCCCAACTAAATTCGACTTCTAAATTCATAGGAAAGGCAGTATCACGGCTTACCTTCCAAGGAGAACGTACTGTACGGTGTCTGTGGTTCTCGTGTGATCGTGGAGTGCTGCAGTGCAATACAGGGCAGCAAAAGGTACTGGTACTTTCGTGACTGGAGTTATCGCGAACAAGAGGTTGCTAGACTTTCGCGTGCCAATAAGGACTTTCCTACACCTGTCATGAGGTCGAATCAGAGCTCTGAGATGAATCATGAAGGCTTAGAGCTATTGAATTAATACTCCCGGGGTCTTTAATATCGCAAACGTCGAAGTCCATAGTACTATTCACGTAGCCAAAAAGAAGTTTTGCCCCCCCCCCCCCACCGACATAAATCTAAATACCAAGGGGCACATGTAACCCCATTGCTACAATACTAACCTCACACAAACTTGCATGAAAGCATGTTGCTACTAACACACTAACAACTAACACTCAGCCGCCGACATCATAGGCTACCGCATATCACGCTGGCCAAGGAGGTAATGAACAATCACCTCATTGTCAGCTCGGTATGGATCCCGTGAAGTTTTTTTTCGAAAAGAGTAGGCTAATGCCGGTACCCTGGAAGAATTAACTTTCTCGCCAAACCTCCGCACCCCTCCTAACAAATTATTTTGCGAAGGAGTAAAATAAACCAAACGCAGTAAACATCTGGCGGAAGCATCCCTCCCAGCCACCGCCTTCAGGACACGAACGTGACATGTGCCATAGCGTAAGACTCCATTAACTTAAATGTACACTCGCCTTAGACTTTCTCGCAAAACCCACTCGTTCTACAGACGGCGCAAATTACCTCTATGGTCCGGCAAGCTTTTAAGCTCACTTCCCCAGACAAGGTCAATTGGCCTAAGATGGCGGTCTATGAGACTATGAGTGATTTAATTACATCACAGAATATCCTATGTGCTGTAGTGGAGCCTTTGGGCTTTCTACATGCCAGTTACAACAGGAGAATTAGTCTCGAGCATAAGCCACTCACAGTCTCCACCTGTCACTGCCCTTACGACGTAATCATGACTTGAACCCAGACAACCCAAAACTTGGCTGGTTATCACAAAGCTTCTTAGACGGTTAGTTCAAAGCATGCTCAAAGTTTTAGCTCGCTTTTGCCAGTGATTCAAATGCAATCCTGCAAGAATGTAGTGGCGGGAACAAAGTCCGATAGTATTCCGTCCAACGCATTCTCGTGTGTCGGCCAGAATGAAAAAAGCCGAGGCCAATGTTTATATTTGAAGCTGAAATGATTAGATATATATATATATATATATATATTGTCGTGAATAACACAACGCTCTGCGAATCTTCTTCAACACAGCACTTACTGTCGATGGGACCAAATGGCTATGGTTAACCTGAACAGTGTCATTGTGAACTAAATATTATGAGGAATGAAACAATATTTGCAATACACAGAAATTCTGCACGTTCGCATAGCATTCGCACCATGTCCATACGCATTATTTTCCCAAGTTTTTGTTTCAGATGATTTGAACCACATCTGAGGCTTTCGTTTGAGGTCTGGCCTGCGTCCATTTCTTTGCAACATTCTCAGACCCTTTAAAGTCGATGCCTGGAGATAGTATATTTTCACAGATCAACATGTCGCCCGACCGACGCCGAACGCGAAAAAGATGTGTTCCATTCTGTCCTCCACGGATGAGGCCTGCGCCGCTTAGTGCGGTGTTGTTGCCGACGGCGTCACCACCACCACCGTGTCAGGCGGCGTCACCATCACCACCGTGTGACAGGTGGTGTCACCACCACCACCACCGTGTGTCAGGTGGTGTCACCACCACCACCGTGTGTCAGGCGGCGTCACTACCACCACCGTGTGTCAGGTGGTGTCACCATCACCACCACCGTGTGTCAGGCGGTGTCACCATCACCACCGTGTGTCAGGCGGCGTAACCATCACCACCGTATGTCAGGTGGTGTCACCACCACCACCGTGTGTCAGGTGGTGTCACCACCACCACCGTGTGTCAGGCGGCTTCACCACCACCACCGTGTGCCAGGTAGTGTCACCACCACAACCGTGTGTCAGGCGGCGTCACCACCATCACCGTGTATCAGGTGGCGTCACCATCACCACCGTGTGTCAGGCGGCGTCACCACCACCACCGTGTATCAGGCGGCGTCACCACCACCACCGTGTGTCAGGCGGCGTCACCACCACCGCCGTGTGTCAGGTGGTGTCACCACCACCACCACCGTGTGTCAGGCGGTGTCACCATCACCACCGTGTGTCAGGCGGTGTAACCATCACTACCGTGTGTCAGGTGGTGTCACCACCACCACCGTGTGTCGGGTGGTGTCACCACCACCACCGTGTGTCAGGCGGCATCACCACCACCACCGTGTGTCAGGTAGTGTCACCACCACCACCGTGTGTCAGGCGGCGTCACCACCACCACCGTGTATCAGGCGGCGTCACCATCACCACCGTGTGTCAGGCGGCGTCACCACCACCACCGTGTATCAGGCGACGTCACCACCACCACCGTGGGTCAGGCGGCGTCACCACCACCACCACCGTGTGTCAGGCGGCGTCACCACCACCACTGTGTGTCAGGTGGCGTCACCACCACCACCGTGTGTCAGGCGGCGTCACCACCACCCCATCACATGCCGTCATGGGGAGGGTGATGTGTGTCAGGCCGTGTCACCACCACCCCATCAAGTGCCGTCATGGGGAGTGGGGTGTGCGTCAGGCGGCGTCGCCACCACCCCATCACGTGCCGTCATGTGGAGTGGGGTATGTGTCAGGCGGCGTCACCACCACTCCATCACGCGCCGTCATGAGGAGTGGGGTATGTGTCAGGCGGCGTCGCCACCACCCCATCACGAGCCGTCATGAGGAGTGGGGTGTGTGTCAGGCGGCGTCACCACCACCACATCACGCGCCGTCATGGGGAGTGGGGTATGTGTCAGGCGGCGTCGCCACCACCCCATCACGTGCCGTCATGAGGAGTGGGGTGTGTGTCAGGCGGCGTCACCACCACCCCATCACGAGCCGTCATGGGGAGTGGGGTATGCGTCAGGCGGCGTCACCACCACCCCATCACGAGCCGTCATGGGGAGTGGGGTATGTGTCAGGCGGCGTCACCACCACCCCATCACGCGCCGTCATGGGGAGTGGGGTATGTGTCAGGCGGCGTCGCCACCACCCCATCACGTGCCGTCATGAGGAGTGGGGTGTGTGTCAGGCGGCGTCACCACCACCCCATCACGAGCCGTCATGGGGAGTGGGGTATGTGTCAGGCGGCGTCACCACCACCCCATCACGCGCCGTCATGGGGAGTGGGATATGTGTCAGGCGGCGTCACCACCACCCCATCACGAGCCGTCATGGGGAGGGGATGTGTGTCAGGCCGTGTCACCACCACCCCATCACGTGCCGTCATGGGGAGTAGGGTGTGTGTCAGGTGGCGTCGCCACCATCCCATCACGCGCCGTCAGCGCGCACTGCGTCCTCCAAACAGCTCCCACCGACGGCCGGTGACCAACTGACAGACGACCGGTGGACGGATCTGTGCCAATTCCCCGCACACACTCAGAAACGCCGCCGAAAAACGCCGCCGGCCTGGTGCCGCGTCGTCGCCGCCGCTAATGAAGGATACCGCTTCGTCGATGGTTGTTTTTCACCGACGATCGGTCGGGCACTGGCGGCCGGCACCGGCGACATCCAGGCCTGTTGGGAGCGGCGGCTGTCGGTCCGGTGGCCAGCGGCGGCTGTCGGTCCGGTGGCCAGCGGCGGGTGTCGGTCCGGTGGCCAGCGGCGGGTGTCGGTCCGGTGGCCAGCGGCGGCTGTCGGTCCGGTGGCCAGCGGTGGGTGTCGGTCTGGTGGCCAGCGGCGGGTGTCGGTCCGGTGGCCAGCGGCGGGTGTCGGTCCGGTGGCCAGCGGCGGGTGTCGGTCCGGTGGCCAGCGGCGGCTGTCGGTCTGGTGGCCAGCGGCGGCTGTCGGTCCGGTGGCCAGCGGCGGATGTCGGTCTGGTGGCCAGCGGCGGGTGTCGGTCCGGTGGCCAGCGGCGGGTGTCGGTCCGGTGGCCAGCGGCGGGTGTCGGTCCGGTGGCCAGCGGCGGGTGTCGGTCCGGTGGCCAGCGGCGGGTGTCGGTCCGGTGGCCAGCGGCGGCTGTCGGTCCGGTGGCCAGCGGCGGGTGTCGGTCCGGTGGTCATCGAAGCTTTCACTGATGAGCCCACCCGTAGCCGTCTATAATTGAATGCCGCTCATCGGATGTTCTGCTGTCGACGGCGAATCTTCTGCGGGGTGGTGGGTGTGCTCACCTCTGCGGTGCCTGGTGGCCGGCGTCGGCGCTGCGGTGCGACGTCGCCGACGGTGCCGCTGACGCCGCCACTGGCGCAGTCCACCACCCGCTGATCTACCTATTGTCGCCGCCGCACCATGTGGGATCGGACGGCGCTGAAGGCGGAGCGGAGCGCTGGTCAATCGAGCGGCTGGTGTCGCCGCAGCGCCGCGCGCCACCGACGGGCCGCCCGCCGACGGGCCCAGTGAAATCAGCCGCCGAAACTGCCGCCAATGACCGCAGCTGGCCCTCACTGGCGCTGGAGTGTATCATTTGGAGAGTTATGCGAGCGCAAACTGCCACTAGAAATGATTGACATTTTGGAACAGCAATCGTTGGATCGATAACGTCACAAACGTTGAAGTAGTACTTGGTGGCGATTGTATTTGAAAACATGAACTCATAACTCAAGGACTCCTTGATCGACTACAGAGTCAATGACTCCTTGATCAACGGCACAGACAGCTCTCTTGTTCTGCTTGCACCAGCAAGGCATCTTCTTGGGCGAAGGACGAGCAAGGCTTGCTGTACGACTTATTGGATTTGCCATTTAATGCTGGCTGGTGTTGACGCATAACCCAGAAACAAGGCTAGGTTCAGAGAACAAGCTTATATGTGATGTATTTTGCACAGATAGCTCCATTCGTTTCGGAAAATGTCGACCCTTTCGTCGTGTCAAGCAGTTTTCCAGAAATGCTTCTTCTGTGTAATTAATTTACCGACATAGGAGCCGGCCATAGGAGCGGACATAGGAGTTGGACATAGGATGCGGACATAGGAGCCGGATATATGAGCCGGACATAGGAGCCGGACATAGGAGCCGAACATAGCAGCCGGACATAGGAGCCGGACATAGGAGCCGGACATAGGAGCCGGACATAGGATCAGGACATAGGAGCCCGACATAGGAGCCGGACATAGGAGCCGGACATAGGAGCCGGACATAGGAGCCGGACATAAGAGCTGGACATATGAGCCGGACATAGGAGCCGGACATGGGAGCCGGACATAGGAACCGGACAACACAGGTTGCTGAGTTTGGGACCGCAATTATACAAGTGCAGTGCAGAATGCAATTATACAAGTGCAATTATACAAGTGCAGAATCTCCCCTGTCCATCGGCAACAGGCACGTGGTCTTGAGTGTTGATACGGCCAAGAGCTTTCGGGCATGTATGCAGGGTTAAAGTGATTCGGGTACGATACACTCACTAAATTGGATTACAAAGGCAGAAATATAAACAAATGTCATTCCTCTCTCAAACTGGACTCGAGACTACGGAACACAAACTAAGCACTTTAACCATTTTCCACCGGATGGATGGCAAGCACCACACGACCGGATGCGATGCGAGGTGCATGGGAAGCTGCCTGAATGAGGTGCATGGGAAGCTGCCTGAATGAGGTGCATGGGAAGCTGCCTGAATGAGGTGCATGGGAAGCTGCCTGAATGAGACCTCCATATCCCGCTCGAGGTGCATGGGAAGCTGCCTGAATGAGACCTCCATATCTCGCTCGCAATCAATAGCGGGAATGGATAAATTGTGTCATATGTATATATATATATATATATATATATATATATATATATATATATATATATATATATATATATATATATATATATATACATATTCGGGCGTTTCAATTGATGTGGGGCAATTTTCAAACACGACTTTTCCACGGCATCACCTATCGCTTGGTGACGTTTCACGAGGAATCCCCAAATACAAAATTTCATTCCAATCGAAGAATATTTAGGGGTCCCACGAGTGATTGAAGTTCCTCCTATGTAACGAACTGGCACCTTGTTCGAATCTCAGAGTCTGCATTTTACAAAAATGTTTTTGCTCTACAAATTAGTGTATGTTTGGAATATTCCGACGTCAAATGGCTAAATAATCGAGAGAACTACTCTTTATGACATAAACATGTAACCCACAAGTTGGTTGCCTTCTTCGCCAAGTACAAGAACATCATGAGGTCCAAGCAGCGCAAGTCGGATGGGGATCTTGTGTCCGCCGACATGCTGGAGAGAGATGTCGAGATGCATTGAAGATCATGATTGAGGCGGACCGTACGTTCCTCGTCCACCAACGGGGACAGCAAAAGATAATGCTGGACAATGTGGTCGAGGACCTGGCGAATATGCCGGAATGGATGAAAAAACGAGCCGAACAAGAGGCGGCGCGGGTGGAGATGGAGAAGGAACGACGGCAGAAAGCGTCGGCGACTGCGGTTGCTTAACTGAATGGCTCTTCGACGTCATCATCGGAGGCGGTGTCCGCGCAACGGCTGCGTACCTCTGGCACTTGGTCGCCTGTCAAACGACTGAAGTTAAGGAATGCCAACGGCTGCGTACCTCTGGCACTTCGTCGCCTGTCAACGGCTGAGTACCTCTGGCACTTGGTCGCCTGTCAACGGCTGCGTACCTCTGGCACTTCGTCGCCTGTCAAACGACTGAAGGTAAGGAATATGCAGACGGTCTTGAACATTACTAATATCCTAGGCATTCATTACGGATTAGTGCTATGCTGAATAAGAGTCGTTATAATTTCCTCTTATATTAAAATAAATTATATTTAGGTTGCTTATATGACGTGGAAGTTACTAATATGATGGAGTTCATGAAGGAGGAGGAAGCCGTCAACGCAGTCCTTGTTTTGCACTGGGACGACAAGCTCATGACGAACATGGACGTTGAGCCGGGACGAGTCCACCACATCGCACTCGCCGTTTCAAGCCCTCAGTTCCCGCATGACAAGTTACTGGTGGTGTCCGCCCTCCTCAGTGGCACCGGCGAGGCCATGGCAAAGAAGGCGATGGAGGTACTCGCGGAGTGGGGGCTGGATAAGCAAGTTGCTGCGCTCTCCTTTGACACGACCGCGTCGGGCACTGGAATCCAGTCCGGGTGTTGCATATCGTTGGAGGAAGCGTTTGGCTCGCTACTGCTCCATCGGGCGTGTCATCACCATGTCCTGGCGCTCGTGTTGGCTGTCGCCTTCAAAGCAGCCATGGGAATGTCGTCAG
The DNA here is from genome assembly GCA_034440615.1 of Ashinkailepas kermadecensis. Taxonomy (NCBI): domain Eukaryota; kingdom Metazoa; phylum Arthropoda; class Thecostraca; family Neolepadidae; genus Ashinkailepas; species Ashinkailepas kermadecensis. Next base: position 34,698 of record JAOTOM010002171.1, read on the forward strand.
GACCCAAGATTGCGCTCTTCAAACGGTTCCGAGACAAATGGCAGCACATGGTCCCTGTGGAAGCGAAGGTGTTCCAGGATTCACGCCTCGACCAGCCGGAGTAGCAGCGCGTGGCGACGGCGAATGTGCTGAAGGCGGTGGGAGAAGCGCGGGATGAGTTCCGGGAGTTTGCTCAATTGGCGCTGGCGGTGGCCACCGACCAAGTGTCAGATACATTCCGGCGAACAGGCGCGTTACACCACACACGGTGGATGGCGAAGGTACTGTGTGCGATCAATGGTCCCCGCCAACCAGTGGGCGAACGAGTCCTACCAGTGGGACCGGGCGGTGGATCAGAAGCTGACCGTCCTGAACGACGGAGCGGAACGTGGGATCAAACTGATATCAGACTTCAACATCGCCCTAACCAAGAAAGAACCCGAAACACAGTATTTTCTGCAGGTTGTCGAGGCCCATCGCCGCCTCTACCTCTGAACCCGGCCTGAACTGTAAATTGTGTAGATTTATCAACTGACACCCCCTCCCATAATGTACCTACCTATTTTACTTGCCATATTTTGGTATGCGTTTCTACGTTGTTCAGTTCACAAATGAAGCCAGGAATTGAAAAAACAGGAAACATTCCTCAGCGGTTCGAATTTCGTGTCCACGTTTCGCACACAGGGACCTGGAATACTCGAATGAATGTATATTTAGTCCAATGAAGCGGTCCATCTTCACTAACAATATGCTGTTCCACTATATTTTGTTATCTGAAGTGTCAGCTGTTCCCCCCAATATACACTTATTTGCAACGCAAAAACAGTTTTGTGAAACGTCGACGTTGATATTCGAACGAGATGCCAGTCCGTTGCATGGGAGAAACTTTGATGGACTTGCGGGAACCCTAAATATTCTTCATGTCGAAAGATATTTTATCTTTGGAGTTTCCTCATCGTACGTCATCAAACGATAGGTCATCCCGTTGTATTTTATATTCTATCACGCGATAATATATATATATATATATATATATATATATATATATATATATATATATATATAAATATATATATATATAAAATATATATATATATATATACATATATATATATATATATATATATATATATATATATATATATATACATATATATATATATTTATATATATATATATATATATATATATATACATATATATATATATATATATATATATATATATATAAATATATATATATATATATATATATATATATATATATATATATATATATATATATATATATATATATATATATATATATATATATATATATATATATATACATATATATATATATTTATATATATATATATATATATATATATATATATATATATATATATATATATATATATATATATATATATATATATATATATATATATATATATATATATATATATATATATATATATATATATATATATATATATATATATATATATATATATATATATATATACATATATATATATATTTATATATATATATATATATATATACATATATATATATATATATATATATATATATATATATATATATATATACATATATATATATATATATATATATATATATATATATATATATATATTTATGTATATATATATACATGTATATATATATATATATATTTGTATACATGCATGAAGTAGATCGAGTGCCCCCACACCCAATAATTTCAACTTTTCACATGGAGTGAATGTGGTATGCACCCAATGTGGTATGCATTTCCAATACATTTGGGCCCGCCCATTGCCTTCATGCAATGTACCCTCCAAATAGTTTTCAGAAACGTACACCCATGTCAGTGGCGGATCCAAGGGGATCAACGTGGCTCTATCCCCTCCCCAAAGAGACCGAATTTGCCGAAATTGTTCACTAAAACGGGATAATCCGAAATCGGAGAACATTTTATGACATAAATATTGTCCGAAACAAACCCGAAGAATGTTAGCTGTTCAAATCTGATGAGTGTTTCAAGATCACATCTTTCCCTCCCCAAGCCAGGTTTCTAAATCCTAAAGCCAGGTTACTTACGGTATTTTATTATCATCGCGTATTAATTATGGTCCGTCCGTTTTGCTTCCTAACATACCCAATCAATTTCCTTTTCCTAATCATCCGAACATTTTAGCCACTCTTCATCTTATTTCAATACCTACAACATGCATTCGAAGCGTATCCAAGCAATTTGGTGTTTGTGATCGAGCTGACAGGAGGGGAGGGGGGGGGGGGAGGGCTGGGAAAGCCGCTGCCACGCGTGGTAACTCCATAGGTTTTGGGCTGTGGTAAGCCTGTGACCTACCAACCATCACAATTGGGAAACTGAACCCGGCGCAACAGCTTCGTTTTATGACGTTACTTGTTTTCGAAGTTCTGAAGCTGAACGAGTGATGCAAGATTGCATAAGTGGTTTTTCATCTCTGAGAATCAGGAATTGTATTTTAAATATGACCTTGTCCTGGATATTGGTCGTCCAGAATATTTTTTTTTCACCGGGAAATATGAACTCAATTTGCGAAAAATTGAAAAGCGTTCTTTAACCGTGACTGCAAATTCTGTATTGTTTCATCATGACCATGAGAAGAGACATGGAACGCAATATATGGAACATGCATGGTGCATGGAACATGGTACATGGTATATGGTACATGGTACATGGTACATGGAGCGTAGAGCATGGCACATTTAAAATTTGAACATGGAGCATGGAACATGGGACATGAGACATGGGACATGAGACATGAGACATGAGACATGAGACATGGGAAATGAGAAATGAGAAATGAGAAATGAGAAATGAGAAATGAGAAATGAGAAATGAGAAATGAGAAATGAGAAGTGAGAAATTAGAAATTAGAAATGAGAAGTGAGAAATGAGAAATGAGAAATGAGAAATGAGAAATGAGAAATGAGAAATGAGAAATGAGAAATGAGAAATGAGAAATGAGAAGTGAGAAATGAGAAATGAGAAATGAGAATTGAGAAATGACAAATGACAAATGACAAATGACAAATGACAAATGGCAAATGACAAATGACAAATGACAAACGACAAATTACAAATTACAAATTACAAATTACAAATTACAAATTACAAATGATAGATGATAAATGATAAACGATAAATGCCAAATGACAAATGACAAATTATAAATGACAAATTATAAATGACAAATGACAAATGACAAATGACAAATGACAAATGACAAATGACAAATGACAAATGACAAATGACAAATGACAAATGACAAATGACAAATGACAAATGACAAATGACAAATGACAAATGACAAATGACAAATGACAAATGACAAATGACAAATGACAAATGACAAATGACAAATGACAAATGACAAATGACAAATGACAAATGACAAATGACAAATGACAAATGACAAATGACAAATTATAAATGACATGAGAAATGAGAAATGAGAAATGTGAAATGAGAAATGAGAAATGGGAAATGAGAAATGAGAAATGAGAAATGGGAAATGAGAAATGAGAAATGAGAAATGAGACATGAGACATGAGAAAAGAGACATGAGACGTGACACATGGGGAATGGTACATGGAACATGAAACATGAAACATAGAACGTGAAACATGATACATGGAACATGGTACATCGAACATGGTACATGGCACATGGTACACGGTACATGGCACATGGTACATGGTACATGGAACATGGAACATGAAGCATGGAATATGGAACATGGAACATGGAACACGGTACACGGAACATGACCATAAGAAGTACAAAAAGGAGTTTTTATGACAGATACAAATAAAATTCCCTCTCACCTCACAATACAAATACAGATACAAATCAAATGCCCTCTCACCTCACAATACAAATACAGCTACAAATAAAATTCCCTCTCATCTCACAATACAAACACAGATACAAATAAAATGCCCTTTCACCTCACAATACAAATACAGATACAAATAAAATGCCCTCTCTGGCCTCGAATGCGACAGTTTTCGTCTTCAAATCCTGGATTCCAAGAGAAGGAAAAATATCCTCTGACTTTGAATTCCACACAATTTTCCTCTCCAAATCCATGATTTCAAAACATCAATCCAACACTGGCCAGGACTGAGCATCAATCCAACACTGGCCAGGACTGAGGCGACAGCTTGCAGCCAACCTGAGTGCAGTGCTGCACTACTAGGCAAATGCCTACTTAGGCTACTTGCTTACTTAGGCAACTGCACCAGGTGTGGGTGTTGGTATGGCACCACCATCATGACAGAAAGTGTTTTGTGGTTATCCTGGTTGCAAATGCAATGGCAAATTAAGAACATTGGACGGGCGCATGCAGACGAAGCAAGCAGGTCTGCCTAGCTGTTGGCAAAACACTGCTTTTGGAGAAAGGGGACAGTGGCAGTTATGGTGAATTGGTGCAGAAGATTCAGGTAAGACTGAAGCTCTTTCTATTAATCAACATCATGTCCGCAATATATAGCAATCTTGACAATGTTTTGTTCATATGCAAGCAACGATGCCTGGTATGACACTTTTCATGTTACGTTATATTTTTCCTTTGTTTCCATACAGTTGTGTTGCTGATGATCTGTTTTGGCAATTACCTGCATTCCAGGTCTGTAAAGTTGTTTGGTGCATGGGTGTAATCTCTGGGGGGCCGGGTAGACGTGTCCCCCATTTCTGAAAAGAGGCGATTTGTCCCCTTCCATTTCGTTCATCCCCTCAAGCCCCAGCTACCTGGGTATGATCGCCGCAAAATTATACTTCATCATATATAAAGTGAAAATATCTTTGCAAGAGGATCACCAGCATTTTCCTTGCCAGAATCCTTCGTCATTCGTACAACTTAACTTATGGACTACGATAGTAGGCATACCTGCAGTGACCGCGACATGGATTTCTGAATAGTAGTAGCAGGGGAGTTAGGTCAGTAGTAGCAGAGGAGTTAGGTCAGTAGTAGCAGGGAAGCTAGGTCAGTAGTAGCAGGGAAGTTAGGTCAGTAGTAGCAGAGTAGTTTGGTCAGTAGTAGCAGAGGAGTTAGGTCAGTAGTAGCAGAGTAGTTTGGTCAGTAGTAGCAGAGGAGTTAGGTCAGTAGTAGCAGGGAAGTTAGGTCAGTAGTAGCAGAGTAGTTTGGTCAGTAGTAGCAGAGAAGCTAGGTCAGTAGTAGCAGGGAAGTTAGGTCAGTAGTAGCAGAGTAGTTAGGTCAGTGGTGTCCTTGCGACGCCATAGGCGGAATGCTAAATTTGACTAATTTAGGGGGCGAGTGAACACGTCCCACACATGTCAGGCCGTGGCAAGGCCCACGTCTTAGAAACTTAGAAACACAGGTGTTGATTTCTGAAGATTATCGGGGAGCCTAACGATGTTAAATTTCAAGGAAGTGTTACTGGGGGTCGTGCTGAACCAAAAGGTGTATGCGATATGGGGAAGCAGAAGTTGTTATGCATTCGGTGACGATAAAAAGTTTAAAGTTTTAAAGTTGTTAAACGTAGAAACGCTTAGGGCATTTTGCATTGCTTATTTAGGACTGTAGATACAATATAAAAACAAACCCCAATAATCATGTATGGGAAAACTGAAGATTACTTCGTATGCGGTGCGGGATAAAATCATTAAACCCCTCGCAGGTGGAAAACAAAATCATTTAAATCTACTACTACTACCCGATAATTAAATTAATTTGTCTGCCAACTCGCGGTTTAATATAATTATACAGTCAAACACTACAAAATGCACAGCTTATAGCTGAGAAGTCGAGGCTAGAAAATATCAATTTTCCAGCGCGAGGCCAGAAATCAATTTCATGTACGGCTAATACCTGCAGGTAGCGGGACGAAGAAAAAACCAAACCGAATCGCATATTGATTTGAGAAAGTCTGAGATGTTGCAAAGTGACCTGATGTGTTTCCACATACTCGAGGTTTAATATGTATTAAGCGTCACAGGAGGTTCCATAGCCTCCGCTGCACTGCATGGAATAAGATTTTCGCTTTAGTACGCGGTGGAGCGAATAAACCGTCTTTACTCTGCGGGATAGTGATTTTAGCCGGAGCTGCCAATGAAATAATATAAAAGTTCATAACTTGTTGACTTTCTTTTTATCTCTGATCAACAGCCTCTAATTCACGAAATCAATATAGAACTGAAGAACTGCTTAGCATCATACGGTGCGCAACAGGGTGCGCAACAGCTTATTATATGGGTGAAGATAGTGGAATGATGTACGCGAAATTATAAAGCAAATGAGTGAGAACAAAATTATTCAGATCGAAATTCAAAGATATTTCCGACGCTGCGACTATATTGTCTTCATCAGGAAAGCAAGATATAGGCAGATACTGAAATTTAAAGCATTTCTACAAAACATGACTACATTAGCTTCTTACATCTCCGACCCAAAAACTGTCCGTCTGTCCACAATATGTCTGTCCGATAATTCTGCTATATGATATCGATTGAAACGTTCGGATTAAACCAAGGAGTTAATTATTCATGAAATAACGCACGTGATTAAACGAGTAATCTACCGTGTTGGTATGAGATAAGAATACTTGGGATATTCGGATTCATGTATCTGCAACATTTTTCCCATTGACCATCTGCGCTTCTCATACTGTTTACGTTGCTTTCAGGGACACGATTTTCTGCTGAAAAGTGGAACGCACGCATAGCATCAATCATGGTAAAGCTCACAATATCCTCAGATTTTCCTTATCGAAAATAATATGCATACAATTACGGCGCAATGTACCATTACCAAATATCATCTTCGGCCGTCTCAGTCGGCTCCAAATGCATCGATTGATCGCCAGGTTTGCTTCTGAGTCAACGTCATCGGTTGAAAAGTATACATACAGGGGCACATGCTACCACGCTGTCCAGACTGCCGTGGGAATGAATTGATACGGGAATAAAAAGTACGCTTTATATAGGAAAATACAGCTGTTTTTTGCTCAGATGGAAATTAATTTAGAGGGTAGGTCAGATAAAATGAGGCCAGGTCAAGTCAAGCTAGACCAGGTCAGATTAGGTTATGATAGGTTAGGCAGGTATAGGTTACGTCAGGTCAGGTCAGGCCAGGTTAGGTTAGAGTAAATTAGCTAATTTTGCACTAAATCAATTCAAACCCGCTTTGAGGAAGCAACGGTCTGGAATGGGTACATTGATGTACTTTTAAAATCTTGAACACTCCAACATTGAGGGGATGGTGTGCATCTAGCACATCATATATTCATTAGTCGGTATTATTATGGCAAGGTTATGAGGCGTATGTAGTACACAAAACATTGCTTTATGCGATCCAACAGCTCTGTTGGTCGAATATGTTTTCTTCAATTCATGAAAAAAAAAGTTAATGAAGTCTGGAACTGATATCGGTTCTCATTCATGGCTCCATGATTGTTGGCAATACTATTGCATCTGCTGGCTCCCTTCCTTTAGCACGTCAGAAATTCAAGTAGTGGCAGCCTTGTTTTTCAGTATTTTCACACCGGGGTGCATTGAGAGCATCGCTATCCTACTGCGTTACGGCCGAATTTCGTTCCGAATGTGTCCACTGAAATGAGTTCTGCGCAATGTCTCTACGTGCAATCAAGAACCGGTCAACTACTCTCTCCATATTTATTTATGTTTCGCAGAGGAGACTATCCAACATGTTGCCACTGCAATGGGCGAAGAGTAAGACGAATTATGTAATAAGGACTGCGGCTGTAGTATTGGAAGAGTCCACCCTGGCGGTCTCAGCATCAGCGTGGTTGAGATTTGGATGGAGGGGCAAAGCATGATCTTGGACAGTTTCTGTTGGGCGGCGGCTCATGCAGCGTATGGCCTGAACTTTACTGGCCGAGACAGGAACATCGGTCAGTTGATGTATGTCATGTGCGGGTTTCACGGAGGAAGAAGTGCAAGTCCTGTGGAGAAGGTCTTGACGACGATGGACAAGTAAAGCGTGTTGAAGCGGTTCAGGTTGTGCGGATAACTTTTTGTCTGCATCGCTGCTTTTTTTAACGTCCACCCGTGCGGATCCGGCCGACCGGATGGGCGAGCATCAGCCCGTGTAGTATGATGGTGAACTGGAGGTAATACATGATGCGAGGTAGAAGTTGACAGATATATATATTTACATATATATATATATATATATATATATATATATATATATATATATATATATATATATATATATAAGTGCATATATGAGTGTGTGTGTGTGTGTGCGTGTGTTTATGTGTGTGTGTGTACATTTCAAGTGGTATCTTGCATCATGAAAGCATACCTATGCGATGAACAAAGTTTCATATTCACGTTACGTGTATGTCGTGTGAACATGAAAGATGGACAACGTAACACACGAAAAACAGTTCCGTGTTCTTGACGTTTTACGTATATTTATTATATTAGCATCATTATGAAGGTGCTACACCACATTATCCGCAATCGATGAATTGGTATAGTGTGGGTAATTGCGATGATCAGTGCAGCATTGGCTGTCAGGATGTGCCCCGAATCACACGAAGTTAGAAAAATGATTCTGGGAAAGCACAATTGATGAGGTTTTAGCGCCTTTTAGAATGGTACTGAAGGATGCTACCATGCTCGTCAATACTTAAGGGTAACATATACGAGTACCCATGTTGAATGTGTTGTGTTGAAGTACCCATGTTCTCTCATGGGTGACGTAACATCAAATATCGAACCTATAGTAAATCTCTTACCAATGTTTGTTATTGTCATAGCTTCATGTCCGTGGAAACCCACATCTAAAATGTTTCCTTTGCTTTTTCGTCAATGTAATTACTACATAAAGTGCTGTAAGTTACTAAGTATTGACCAACATGTGCAGATGGAGGCAGCACAAAAATCACCCAGCAGTATAGCTTCATATACTGATTGTAAAACGCATCGCAGCGCTGCCCAAGGCTGAGAAATGGTTCAGATGAAGGCTACGACTCAGATTATCTCAGACATACGTCAAACACTGTGCCGAATAAAAATATCACGGCTTGAGCTTGACATGAAGATTTAGTCAATTTCATGTAACCAATGCATAGAAGAAACCAGGGATGTCTGTGGTCTTGCAGAACTTGTATATGCCCGGGGCCATCGCAATGTTTCACTGAGCATCAATAACTTTAGCATAAGAACCTATGGGTCGGCCGCTCAATAATTTTGTTTTACACCGGAGCCCATGCTAATGCTTAGACATAAAGACATGAAGACATAAAAGATCAGTGCAACTATGAGCCACAAGGGCCCTTCTTGGTTGCACTCTGGACACCGAACCAGTTGCCCACCAAATCCGTCGATCAACCCTTCCTGGAATACAGAAAAACAAGCCCCCTATTCTTATAATGAGTGTCTATACTGTTTTTAAAGATGTTCAGTGTGTTGCTACTGACAATGGTTCCTGTCAGCTGGCTCCAGTATTCTACTACCCTGTTGGGGAAGAAAGACTGTCTTAACCATGTCCTGCTGTGATTAACTTTAATTTTGAATTGCTGACCTCAAATAGCATCATTTCTGTTAAATTCAACTATTTCCCTGATATATCCCTGTTCCTGACCATGAACAAATTTAAAGACCTCGATGAGATCTCCTCTCAGCCTTCTATATCTAAGTGAAAACATATTCAATTTCTTCAATCTTTCCTCATTTGCCAAGTTGCCTATACCATTAACCATTTTTGTTGCCCTCTTTTGTACTCTCTCTAAAAGTCAACAATCTTTTTCACAACTAGGGGACCAAGCTTGGACACAGTATTCCAAATGTGGCCTGACATATGCACAGTAAAGCTTCCTGATGACTTCCTCACTTTTGTATGATACATTCCTATTTATTGCCCCAAGCATTCATAGTGCTTTCTTCCTGGCTTCTTTGGTCTGTTCTGATGCCCTCAATTTTGTGTTCAAAATAACACCTAAGTCCTTCTCCTGCTGAGTCACTGATAGTACTTGGCCACCCATCAAGTACGAAGCCTTCATATGCTGCCTACCTACATGCATGATTTTGCACTTATCAAAATTAAATTAAATTTGCCATTTTTCGGACCACTTCACAAGCTCGTCCAAGTCTTTCTGCAGCAAGACCTGCTCATTGTGCCCTGTTATTCCCCAAAGACCTTCAAATAATCCGCAAATTTCAAAACCATACTGCTTAGGCCACTTTCAATGTTATTTACAAATATAACGAAAAATAGTGGCCCCATTACTGACCCCTGAGGGACTCCACTAAGAACATTTCGCCATGATGACTTAGTACCATTTAGCATCACTCTCTGCTGTCTATCTGAAAGCCACAACTCTATCCATTTTAGGATGCCACCTGCAATACCATTGACCTGAAGCTGCATCATTAACCGTTTATGGGGTACCTTGTCAAAGGCCATACTAAAGTCAAGATATGCTATATCAACCTGACTTCCCTGATCAAATTGCTCTGTAGCAAAATTCAAAAAGTCCAAGAGATTTGTGAGACACGATCGCCCTTTTCTAAACCCATGTTGAGTATCTTGAATCAATCTGTTTCCTTCCAGAAAACTAACTATTCTATCCTTGATAATTCATTCAAGTACCTTGCAGACTAGGGATGTGAGGCTTACTGGCCTATAGTTTTCAACTTTCCCTCTTTCTCCTTTCTTGAAAATATGAACATTTGCCCTTTTCCAAACTGTTGAAATTTCATTTTGTGAAACTGATCTACAAAATATTATACTAAGTGGAATTGCCAGTTCCTTTTCAGCTCCCCGCAATACCCTAGCATAAATTCCATCATGTCCTGCTGCCTTGTTTGGCTTTATTTTCATGATATAATTGAAAACAACATCACTATCAACGAAATCAACATCGTGTATCTGATCACCTGTCACTAAACTGTGGTTCACGGTTGGCAGATTAGTCACATCCTCCAACGCATACATTGATTTAAATTGAAGATGATTATAAAAAGTAACCAAATGCTCATATTATTAAGTAAAATAGGATCAAAAATCGGTCTAATATACTTCGGGCGTGACCCTCCTTCGGAGACCCTTAGGTCTCCGAAGAAGGGTCACGCCCGAAATATATTAGACAGATTTTTTATCCTATTTTACTTAATAATATGAGCTTTTGGTTACTTTCTATAATCATCTTCAATTCAACTATGCTCAACACAGCTCTCCGCAACAATATCAACTGATTTAAATTGCTTGCTCAGTTACTCAACCATCTCACCATCCTCACTCAACATAGTCCCATTTACTTCCAGTGGACCAATTGTGCTTGAAACTTTACTTAGCTTGTAGAAGCTAAAGAACTTTTTACTGTCCCCATTACAGTTCCTAGCCAAATCCAATTATTTTGCTCGCTTTGCTGCTCTGGTTTTCTGCTTCACAGCGTCTCTAGCTTTTTGATATGACCTTAGATTTATGGTATTTGAAGCTTCCTTACATACTCTAAATGCATCTTTCTTAGCCTTAATTGCTTTTATCAAATCTGGTGTAAGCCATGCTGGCTTTCCTACCCTTCTTTTGCACCTTTGCTTTTGAGGTACATGTCTAATCTGAATTTCCCTCAAGTAAAATTTGAACTTTTCCCACATTTCACAGGCATTTAAATTGGAGAATTCTTCTTCCCATTTGATGGCACTTAAAGCCGCTCTCATGCAGTCAAAGTCTGCCCGGTCAAAATTTGGAACCTTTGCCAAATTATCCTTGATTGTCCTTGCTACTTGTGTCTTAAATCTTACTATGTTATGGTCACTTCTTCCCAGAGTTTCTCCTACAGTCAAGTCTTGAACTAAATCACTTAAATCTGAGAAGACAAGGTCCAAGAATGAGCCCTGCCTAGTTGGTTCTGTTACAAACTGGTGTAAGAACAGGTCCTCTTCAAGACATTTCCTAAACAGTTTACATGATGGCGAGGTAACACCAACATTTTCATATCCTTTTAGATTAAAGTCTCCAAGAATAAGGCATTTCCTCTGAAAGTTTCTACTGATTTCCTCGCAAATCACCTTGTCAAGCTCCAGTTGCTGAGAATGTGGCAAGGTTCCTGATCGGCACAAAGCTCCTATCCTCAGTTTATTGCTGTTGCCTTTTCCCACAGCAACATCAAGCCAAATTGACTCCACAGACACATTTTTTACCCCATCTGCTGCTTTTTGAGAACTGAATAAGCTATTCACTAGAGCATTACACCACCCCCTTACACTGCTGGACCCCTATTGCATGAAAACATATTGTATCCCTGGATCTCATAGTCCTGCAAGTTATCCCCAAAATACCCCTCACTGACCCATGCCTCAGTAATGCAAACAAAATCTGGTTCCTCCTCAGCAACATAGCACTTGAACTCATCAAATTTGGATCGAATACTCTGAGCATTAAGCATCATACACTTAACAAATGTTCCATAACCATCCTTGACTTTTTCATGTTCAGTAGCTTCTTCATTTCTGGATGAGCTACCACTCTGCTCCCTTGATCTACTGCTATCCCTATTTGCCGACTGTGAGGTTCTATTGCCTATGCTGTCACTATTGGCATATCCCTGAGATGGCAATGCCACTTCTTCCCTCCCCACCCCATTGTCTAGTTTCCCTGAAGGACATGCTCATATACTTTGCTTAATACTTGCACCCCCTTCTCGGAGAAGTGCAGGCCATTCCGCTTCAGCTCCCTCACTCATTTCCATATATTTTGCACCTCTGTATACAGTGTTGAACTCCCACTATTTGTTTCTTCCACTATTAAAACAAACTTTCTTTCAACTTTATATCTCTTTATATCTCTCTCTCTCTCTCTCTCTCTCTCTCTCTCTCTCTCTCTCTCTCTCTCTCTCTCTCTCTCTCTCTCTCTCTCTCTCTCTCTCTCTCTCTCTCTCTCTCTCTCTCTCTCTCTCTCTCTCTCTCTCTCTCTCTCTCTCTCTCTCTCTCTCTCTCTCTCTCTCTCTCTCTCTCTCTCTCTCTCTCTCTTTCTCTCTTTCTTTCTCTCTCTATATATATCTCTATATATATTATATATTTTTTTTATTATTTTTTTTTTCTCTCTCTCTTTTTATCTCTCTCTCTCTATCTCTCTCTCTCTCTCTCTCTCTCTCTCTCTCTATCTCTCTCTCTCTCTCTTTCTCTCTCTCTCTCTCTCTCTCTCTCTCTCTCTCTCTCTCTCTCCACTCTTTGCATACATATATGTATATATGCATACATACACACACATATATATATATATATATATATATAAATGCATTGCTGGCATTGCGCATGAAAAAGAGAAGCCGATAAGTGCATTAAAAACGTGTGTTATGGGGTGACAAAATCGGCACCCATGACACCCTTGCCGGGTGTCATGAATAAGTACCATCCCAGAGGAGTGGCGAATCATGTGTGTGCGACCAAAGCAGATGTGGTAAGTGAAAATCGGGTATAGCACCCTAGTAGGGAGTTGCTTATCGAAATCAGTACCCTTCCGTGGTATACAGAATGACATCAGGTGTCAATGGAAGCGTGATGTATTTGACACAGGTGATGTATTTGTGCACGGGTGATGTATTTGAGAAGCGACACCCCGTGGGGGTGTTATAGTGCATTGATATACCCGAGACGGATGTCATATGGTTCAAAAGGGGTGTAGCTTGATTTGTCCAAGGGTGTTAGCCGTCATAACCGACACCCCGGATGAAGACTGCCTACCCCCTTCAATGGTGTCGCAATTTCGTACACTCAAAGCGGGGGTGATGCTGATGGAATTGGACACCAGTTTTGGGCTCAGAACACTCCTCATGGTGCTTATTTTAGCCGTTTTTTTCGGAACTATGCTCGGGGTGTTAAATGTTTTTTTTTCCGGTGCAACATCACATACACCAGTTGACTGTATGATATATATATGTATGTATGTGTGTGTGTAAATGTATATATATATATATATATATATATATATATATATATATATATATATATGTATATATATATATGTATGTATGTGTGTGTGTAAATGTATATATATATATATATATATATATATATATATATATATATATATATATATCAACGGAAAGAAAAGGAGAATTGTGTTTGCCATCTGCATGAAGACAAGCTTGATTGCTAATTTATGCAACCTGTGACAGCCTGGCGGTGTCCCATATTTGTTAGGTTATAGACAGGGCACTTTATCACTTCTGATACATGATTTGCACTCAATTATCTTGTGAGCTAAGCCGTTTTCATAGTGATGTGACTCAGCTTTGCTAATAAAAACTATAATTATTTGTCTTGATTTTTTGCCTTAGACGGAATGTGTTAAGTGGGATAAAAGTTGCATCGGTACAGAGAAGCGTCGTCAGGAGAAATGTTTCAGAGGTGCAGAGAAGCGTAGTCCGGAGAAATGCTTCCAGCTGTAGTCTAGCTGACAACACAGAGCTGGATTTGGCTCTGTGTTGCTGGATCTAGCTGAGATCCAGTTGTTTGCTGGATTTGGCTACCTTTGCGTGATAACTTTTTTTGCCCTGGGTTACTGCCATTAGCCATTTCAAAGCATTACTGGGCTGGCGAGGGAACGGGGATGGCGCTCGAAGCGGACGGATTGGCGCTAAACTGAACTATTTGGCGCTGTAAGGGGAAACGTGCCCGCAAGGCACAGTCCACTCGGAGTTGGCACCCGTTTAGGCGCTGTACAGAGACGGAAATCTTAAAGTAGCTATGGTGTTGATAGATGGGAGCATTTAAGACGAGATTCATTCAGAGAATCATGCTAGACCATCGAGCTTTACGTGTTGTTATATGTTCCGTAGGATTGAACATCACAACCCACCAATATATACCTTCGACTTATTTTGGCGCCATGTGCGGACATTGGCGCTTTACAAGGACACAATTCCTTTATGCCAGCATTAAAGATAAGAATCAATTTAACACGCACTGCCCGTCATATAGGTGGCATTAGACGATGCTTCCTTGCAATAATAGTGCTATTTGAATATTCAACCTCAGGCAATCACGCATTTTTGATGAGAAGACGCCATGCTATGACAGAGAGGGAGCTTGCATTTTTATATTCTCGGTTTCAGCTCAATGTCTACTGGAGTTGTAACAAATCTACCAGGCCTTGCGGGCAGAATGCACTTGCAGAAGGGATCTTTGAAATTTGCACGGCTGACCTAAAAGCACCTTGGAATGGACTAAGTAAATTGCCAGGATTAAAATGCGGGGCTTTTTATCCGTATACACTAATTACGTGGCCTGTTTTGGATTGTTTTACATTTCGAGTTCCCGCTTAGTCCAGCAATAGCGCCATTGCTCCC
>JAOTOM010002171.1:55000-92849 GCA_034440615.1 Ashinkailepas kermadecensis
CTAGCGCCAAGCCCCTCAAATATCGCGTTTGGGACCAAATATTCTTGTCTGTGGGCCCATAAATTGTGGTCGGGTCATAAAAAAATCCCCTCGGGGCTCCCAAAACTTGTCCATGGCCCCAAATAAGCACAGCGTAGCCACAAAATCGCATCGGAACCCAACAAGAATTAAGCCGGAGCCTCCCAAAATAAAGAGATTCCAAAAAATAAATGTTCGAGCCAGGAAAATCTCTCCTTAGCCCAAACATACCATATGCCTTACCAAATCGCATACGGTCCCGAAAAACGTAACTGAGCTTAAACAAATCGCGGCGGGACAGAATAAAAAATGTCCCGGGGGCCCGAAAAATCAGGGCGTGGCTCGAACTTTACATAATTCAGAAGAAGTCACCAAAAATTGCGTCGAGCCCAGAACACTGCGTCGGATCCCCCGGAACCACGCGCCTGGGCCCGAAAAGTCGCGACGGGACCTCGAGAAATTATACCGGAGCCCCCAATATCGTACTGCGGTCCCACAAATGTGAGCAAGGAACCCCAAATAAACACAGTGGGACCCTAAGAGCACAACTGGAGAAAGAAAATGTACAGGGCCCTCCAAAGTGTACCGAGTCCGGCAAGATTCGGCAGGGCCCCAAAACATGCGTTGCACCTCTAAATAAACACACAGGGAGTTAAAAAAGCAAAACACAACGGGGCCTGCTGACGACTGCTGCTGGAGACACGGTCCAAGATAAGGAACACAAAGACCGGTATTAAATAAACACTTCGGGGTCTGCGAAAACGCGACGATACATAAGTAATATCGTCGATGCACAACAAAAAAGAACAAAACTTCTTTTTTTAAAGCCGGGTCGCAAAAATGTGCTGGGGCCCGTACAAAAATTGGCTGGAGCCCTAAAACGCATCCGTAGACAAAGAAAAACGGAGGGGTTAAAAAAGAACACCTAACTAGAGCCTAAGTTCGGTAGCCAATTTGGGAGCGTATTTAACCAAAGGGATGAGGTGAATCAAAGCTCAGCGGTTATCCGGATTTCTTACACACCAGAAAACGTAAGAAGAAGAGAATTAATTATCGAATTGAATTCAGGATAGGGCCTTGTGTCTCTTAAGTCTGAACACGTTATGACTTTATGAGGTGCCGTGTGCTGTCACCTGTCAGCTATTCTGCACTGAATTGTTGGTCCCCAAAATAAGCGGTTATATTCCGTTTCAGCCTGGTGCCACATGACGTAGTTGCAGCATTTCGTTTCAAGTGGCGGATATTCTAAGATGCATGATGTGTACTACAGGGATGATATAGTTGCCTGATCACCTATCTGTTCGAGTTAAGCCCTGAGGATGAACACCATACCATGCATTTTTAATTATTGCGTTTTTCTTTTCCCCAGACTGTTTTGCCAATCATGGTCTGTCACGCACCGGATCAAAGAATTTCCAATCAGCGATCACCCGCCTTTCCCGTTTCTCATCCTCTCCAGCATCAATCATGAGACGTCTTTTGCCATGGGGCAGCAAGTAAACTACGTTTTTGCTCATTACTTCTCCTCACCGACATCAGTGAACATTTACAAGGGGAACATCTTAGTGACGTAAAGTACTAATTCATGGAAACTAGGGCACACCACGTATTCATTAGTGAGGCTGTAATGAGCGTGCACTCCCCACACACACACGCACATAGCGGAAGTTGAATACATTTTATTTCAACAGAAATAGGTACTAATGGTTTCCCTTCCACCAAGAAGATGAACCTATTATTTAATTCACCAGTCTTGAAGAGTTACATGTTCAGCGAGAAGTGTTAATTTGAAAGTACTTATGCTGTGATGATAGTTTTTCAGTACCACATGTTGCTGGTAGCCATAGGCGCGCCCAGGGGCCCTGCCCCCCCCCCATAGCGGTGAAAGTTGTGTGCTCACTATTAAAATTATCGGGTTCTCTATCTAAAAGTGTTCAACTATGATACTTTACGAAATTCCTGGGTGCGCCTCTGCTGTTGATCTGGCCCACCCACTTTTTGAGACGTTCCTACGCCTATGCCTGGAATTGCTTTGCGAGATGCTTGTGTATCACTATTCCTTATGTTCAATTCAGTATTTAAAAAAATATCTTCAAGCACAAATTTGCCAAACCTACTCATGTTGGATTGCCTAAAACCTACTGATAGATAACAGCTGTTGGTTTCCAATCGAGGCGTGCATGATCCATGATTGGATCACCTTAAACCTACTGGTGTTGAATTACCTAAATGTGATTAAATTACATAGGATTTCCCAAATGAATGGTTGCTTACCTACCTATCAATTTGTTTTATGATGTCTTCTGATGTGATTTGAAAATAGTTTCCCTCCAGACGAATGTCCATGATCTAATTTCTGGATCCGCCCCTGTCCCCACTAGGAATTTTATACTGGGGGGGGCCTGCTCCGAGTATTGCCTGAGTGACATGTACACATTAAGCAACCGTCCTGACTATTCGGTCAGATCGGGTGCACCTTCTTCAATAAAAACTAAAACTAAAATATAAGCAATCGGACGTCCAGTGTACTTTCTATATCTGCCTCTCCCAAGGTCATATACTGCCGTTCAATAAGAAATGTACCAAAGCTTGTGATCATAATATTTGCCACAAAGCTAAAAATGAGCTGTCGTCGTGAAATAAAACATGTATGCGAAAGATATACTATATTCATTAAAATGTTCGGGAAATAGCACACTTATTGTCCGTAATCCAGCACACCCACATATTCGTGTTCGGAATACAAAACACTACTACGAAATAATTGTTTGTTTTAAAATTGCTCTTTGTGAGAGGTTACGGGATTTCCATTAAGGAAACTGTTTAAATATGGATAGCTTGATATTTTTTTTTACATTCGTAAGCACCGTACAATTACTGGCTATTCTGAGGAAGTCGTACAGCCATTCATTTAATGATGTCTTATGTGTTCGAATACCCGCTTTTCACATACCCCCATATACTCCCTCATGTCTTGGATGTATTAAAACACCAGACATACCTCAAGTCAGATGTGATCTACTTATAGATCTGTGAACACCTGCAGCTCATACACAGCCGTTCAATAATATATGTACCAAGGCTTGTGATCAGAAAAGTTGCCACAAACATAAAAATGAGCTTTCGTCATGAAATACAACATTTATGTGGGAGATATACAACATTCATTAAAGTGTTCGCGAAACAGCACACTTAGTGTTTGTAATCCAGAACGCCCACATTTTCGTGTTCGGAATACACAACACTACGAAATAATTGTGTGTTTAAATTTGCTCTTGGTGAGCGGTTACAGGATTTCCATTAAAAGAAGCTGTTTAAATATGGATAGCTTGTAAATTTTTACACTCTGTAAACACAGTACAATTACTGGTTCGGCCATTCCGGGGAAGCGACAGAGCTGTTCATTGAATGATGTCTTAGGTATTCGGATACCCCCTCTTCACATACCCCCCCCCCCCCCGGATAACCCCTCATGTCTTTTGGGATTTTGGATACAAAACTTACTAACCTTACCTACACTAACCAAGCCTAGCCCTTTTCTTTGCATTATGAAAACAAATATGTAAAACTTGTCTCGTGAATACATTAAAGCATAATAATACCAAATATCTTCCTGTGGAGGAACATGGCAGGTGAGGCTTTGCTTCAGTGTTCCAAAATTATACTTATCCTGGAGTGTGGCATAAAACCGACCAAAAAATCCATAAAGCCATGACATTGAATAGAAGGATGTTGGGACTCCAGACTGGGTAAAATTCAATAGGATGCTCATTTGCCAAGCACATGCATTTTATTTTGTCCCTAAGAAAGGAACACAAATTGATTGTGCATATCAAAAGATGAGAGTGCATAATTGAGCTTCAAGTATGATGGGCAGACATTAATTTCCTCTTGGTGTCATCTTCCATCCAAATTTTCAGATTTTGGGGAATCGTGCTAATTCTGTATCACTTACTTCATGATGCTGAATATATCTCATGTAGTGCTCCACCAACATTCATCACTTGCAGTTCAAAATACAATAATATCATGGGTGTTGATTCTGAAAATTATTGGAGAGGCAAAATACATGAAGGCAATGGGCAGGAAATACAAATGGATTAGTGGGGGGGGGGGGGGGGGGCACACTCCTTAGGGTCCCATGTTAAAAGTGAAATTATCTGGGGAGGGACAAAGCCAACATCGAGGGGCACTTACAACCCCAAAAACATATAAAACAACACCCCTGCTTACTATTGTGGTTCGCACTGGCAGTCCCTTCCACCTCACTCTGAAACTGAATCAAAGATGGCGGGCTGAGAAGTTCATCGCGCTATTTTCGAAACGAGTCGAAAACGAATGTGTGGTTTGTAGCTTGTCAATGGATCACTCGGTGGTTACTTAACATGCGTCCGGCATGTGAGATCTTAAAAGCTGAACTGATCACTCAAGTAAGAAGCTTGTTCCGCACTGGTGCATTAATCCTTGCCAGGAGCACCCTAGTCATTTGGCATGTGACCTTACCAGCACAATGTAGGTGCTGGTTAACCCACTTGGCAAGAATTTGTTCTTTAGATGAATGTATGCCTTGCTCATTTACGTGGCATGGCTTCGGATATAATTAATTAACTATGCCAGTGTACTTGTGCCGGCCGTGTAGTGCTCATTCACAACACGTCTGTCATAATTAAACGACCTTAACATTGCAAAGTAACTTGATGCATGCCATGCCACTAGCGTGTGCATGGTTTGTTAAGCCATGGGTGGTAGATTTGGTTTACAGTACACGAAGTCAAGGTTAACGGCGGCCTGTCGCACCAACGAGATCTATTCAAAAGGAAAGAATGCTTCATAATCTAGGCACATTTACACCGAACAGCGGCTATTGCTATACAGGCAAACATCGATGATCGTTCAGTCACGGAACTTTAACCGTTAAAGCAAACACGCAGAGATGAGAAAACCCCAATTTTTAGTCAGCATATCTGTCTGCCAAAGTCCACGTCATCACAACACAGTTGAATACAGAGCAGGCATGGGACTGTAGGATACGAACAAGCGTTGCGTGCCTGCATTTTGGCCCCAGCTCCTTCGCATGTCAGTTAAGTTAGGAACAGCTACAGCAGACGGCTCCAGCAACGAGCAACTGTGCTAACTAATTTAATGCCATGGGACAGATTTACGTACCAATACATGATAAGGTATTGAGAAACAAGCCACAGATGAATGCACGTCTATACAAAGTTACTCCATGATATGAGTTTAGTTACAATCCGTGCTTGTTGCTTGAACAATGATATGCAACAGCAAGAAGCACGGATTGTAACTAAATTCATGTCCTATAATACATTTATATGCAGATGCATTCAAGCGTGTTTGTTTTTCAATACCTTATCATGCATAGCTGTAGAAATCTGCCTCATAACACTAATTTAGTTGGCATGGTTGCTTGCTGCTGGAGCTGTCTGGTGGAGCCGTCTGCTGTTGATGTTGCTAACTTCACGGACATCTCCTTCGTATGTTGTGTGTAGTTTGAATTTTTTGGTGCGTTAGCTGCTTCGACTATATTGCGAGCATGACTTACATGTTAGAAGAGAAAAACGAAATGTGCACAAAAGCGATGGCATGGACTGCGAGTTTAATACAGAACCAATCAGAACGACAGACAGAAATGAAGATGGTGTGTGATAAATGAGACACAAGTCAACCGGTGAGTTGTTACAAAGGCATTGAGGGCACAGTTCACAGTGCTCCACCCGTGGGAACGGGAAGCTACCCTAGCATATGCCCACCTTACGAACCGCCGGTGGGACAGACACAACATGCAATTTAATGAAGCGGAGTAATAATAAAGCATCTGAGATATCCATTTAGGGTAGTTCGCCTAATATATCGGCAACACTAGATTGCTTAAGTTACTTCTGTTGGATAGAATCAAAATGAGTAGATGAAATAGTGTATGTTCAACCATCATTACGGCTCCAGTCTGTGCACCGGCCTCTCTTCCACTGAAACAAAGTAATGGCGTTTCATATATATATCGTCGATACGCAGTCTACACAGTCTACTCTTCCCTTCTCTTTTTCCGAATCGCAGACTGCCAGTACTCTACAGGTGGATTAATTTGTTTTAGAATACATGGTTTCTCTGAAGACCACCAGTCCTATCATTCCCGTCGTTGAAAATTGACGGACCGGTCGCCGCCATGTCGTGCAGGAGTGACGGCTCCGTTGGGAATTGACGGACGAGTAGCCTCCATGTCGTGCAGGAGTGACAGCTCCTTTGGTAATTGACGGACGAGTCGCCGCCATGTCGTGCAGGAGTGACAGCTCCTTTGGTAATTGACAGACGAGTCGCCGCCATATCGTGCAGGAGTGACAGCTCCGTCCATCTGCACAACCCTGGCGATTTGGGACGCTAACCGTATCGTTAACATGCTGTTACGCTGTCGCACACTCTCACATGCTCTTCGCCTTCGGTGCCACCGCGTGCCTGTTGAACGTGGTCCGATGTGGCGCGCGTCCAGACGTCAATAAGGCGCGCGTCCAGACGACAACAAGGGCTGCTGCGTCCAGACATTTCTAAGGAGTGGGGCGGGGGAAACGTTTGACGAAGACCGAGCCCTTTTCGGTTGCAAACGGAAAAAAACAATAACTCGACAGGAGCAGCTATTCCGCTGCAAAATGGAGTCATGCACCCACCTCCACGTAACTTACATCCGCTGTGTCAAAACCACATCCTGGTGCACGCATTCTCGTCCCATTGATATATTACCTAACGCTTCACGTTGCATTACTTACAACATTTCAGTTTGCAATCTTCTCACTCATAGCCAGAACTGTTATTTTAATTTTGAGGCTTACCAACTTCCATTCAATATTCGAATTCAAGTACTCTCGGTTGGTGACTTGGGCTTAGGGGTGAATCGAATGTGTACGCTCGATCGTTGCTCAAAGGAAGCGCTCTGCGGCACCGGCTACAGCTGCCGGCCTAGACGTGCTGTGAGTTTGGAGAGTCACGAACTGCCAAGACCAGCTGGTAGAACATCTTCTGGACGGGGATCTGAACACATTATCGGCTTCGGACGGACGACATGAGTATATTGGAGCATGACGCACAACGTCCGAGGAGCAAACCTGCACAGACGAGTGAGTTTTCCGGACACAATCACACCGAATCCGCTCTGGACACCACACGAGTCATTGCACTGTTTGGCACCTGGGGCAGCATTGCACTGCTCGGCACCTGGGGCGTACACAATTCAGATTCACCGTCAAACCAAACGGAGCCGATTCATCATTCGCATGCTGACCAATGTTCGGCGACGATGGCGACCATGCACGACAGCGTACAGGTGTGCGCTCCCACGTTGCCCACTCATACTGACGGCATGGAAGATTCAACGTTCGCCTGTCTCCCGGCCGTGAAGACTAGTGGCACGTGACGGGCTTTTCCGTTCTCAGTGACGGCCCTGGCGCGGTACTCGGGACTACCACCGTCGCTACCGAAGTTCGGGGTTTTAACAAAGTTCTGACGCCAGGCTTTCCCACGAGCACTGGAGACACCAATGGCCTTCTACTTGAATTCCAGCTCGACGCTAGGATCGTGTGCGTACTTGTGCCGGTAAGTATCGTATAGTTCCTTCAATGCTGTCTTATACTGGTTATGCAGTTCGTCGATTTCTTCCTGGCTGGGGTTGGGCGTTTTCTGTACTGGAATCGGTCGTCCCACTGTAAACAAATCGAGGGTCATTTACTTTTAGCTACCGCACATTTTGTTCCTTGCCAAGCGGGCACGAAACCATGATAGGAGCAATGATATGCAAGAGATGCAAGTAACACAATGCAGGCGTAAACCAAAAAGGAAATAATTCGTTTTTGTTTTGGTTTGCTTCTCCAGGTTCCAACTGATATGGAAGGTTCGCGGTACACTCGATTGGACATTCAAATTCTCATCACAAATTTGCGTGTTCGAATCCCACAGTTGGCGTGATTGCAGAGTTCACCCGCGACCGATCGGCGTGAGAGCTTGACGACGCTGGTCGAGGCAGTCGAATGCGTCGGAAAAGAACCCAAAGTCTTCAATGGGTATGGATTGGCTAATGGGGCTGATAGGCGCCGCAGTTCGTACCCGGAGCACTGATTACAACACTATACATGATGTGCCCATATCAGAGGGCTTCGGTATGGGAACAGTGGTATGAATATTTCGTATAAAGTCATAAAGCCATAAAGAGTTGAGGCTTACTAAGAGTCACAGGGGCAGCTGGGTTATGCCCACAAAAGGAAGCTAGTATCAGATTACAAAAGTCAATGAGGCACCCTAATTAATGCAACATCCGCCATAGCGCCATATAAGCATAGCACCACGGCGTCATCATCTACGTATGGTGCAGCCGATGACTGTGGTAGCATCATTAAAGCTTTGACATACAACTTACCTAGAGCAACCTCCATCAGTGATGCATCCAAAGCATCACAGATTCGACACTCCATACTTGGAGTAATGCGACACTCACCGACAGCAGTGATGCGACTCACCTACAATAGAGTTGCGACACTCACCGATAGCAGTGATGCGACACTCATCGCCGGCAGTAATGTGACACTGATTTTACTGGTGTTGCTATCACTGACAGTAGTGACGCTACGCTCACCGACGGTAGTGATGCGACACCCAACGTCATCAGTTATGCGACACTCATCGACAGTACTGATGCGGTTATCACCGATGGCAGTGATGCGACACTCACTACCATCAGTGATGCGATACTCACTGACGGTGCCGATGCAGCTATGACCTGACAGTAGTGATGTGGCACTCACCGACAGTAGTGATGCGACACTCACCGACAGCAGTGATGCGACACTCACGGATAGTAGTGATGCGACACTCACCAATATGTTATGCGACACCCACCGATAGTAGTGATGCGACACCTATGTACATCTGTTATGAGACACATGCGACAGGGTGGGGGGGCAATCGCCCCCCACCCTGCCGTGAAACTGGGGGAGGCCCCCCCCCTGAAATTTGAGGAGGCCCCCATCCGCAAATGCACAGCAAAAAAGGTGAGCAAGGAGGCCGACGGGACAGAGGATCATACTGTCAATGAGGCCTCAAGACTGACGAGGCCCCCAGGAAATATAATCAGGTCTCTATAAGAGACGTAGAACAGAGATTGGAAGGAGGCCCCCAGGACGAAAAGGAGGCTCCATGACGAAAAGGAGGCCCCTATGACGAAAAGGAGGCACCCATGACGAAAAGGAGGCCCCAAGACGTAGAACAGAGATCAGGAGGAGGCCCCCAGGAAGAAAAGGAGGCCCCAGAACGAAAAGGAGGCCCCAGGACGAAAAGGAGGCCCCCAGGACGAAAGGAATGCACTCAAGGACAAAAAGGACGCCCCCAAGACGTAGAGCAGAGATTGGGATGAGGTCCCTAGGACGAAAAGGAGGCCCCAGGACGAAAAGGAGGCCCCTAAGACGTAGAACAGAGATTGGGAGGTGGGTCCCAGGACGAAAAGGAGGCCCCCAGGACGAAAAGGATGCCCCCATGACGCAAAGGAGGCCCCCCAAGACGTAGAACAGAGATTGGGAGGAGGCCCCCATGACTAAAAGGAGGCCCCCAGGACGAAAAGGAGGCCCCCAGAACGAAAGGGATGCACCCAAGGACAAAAAGGAGGCCCCAAAGACGTAGAACAGAGATTGGGATGAGGTCCCCAGGACGAAAAGGAGGCCCCCAGGACGAAAAGGAGGCACCCAGAACGAAAAGGAGGCCCCCAAGACGAAAAGGAGGCCCCTAAGACGTAGAACAGAGATTGGGAGGTGTCCCTCATGACGAAAAGGAGGCCCCCAAGACGAAAAGGAGGTCCCCAGGACGAAAAGGAGGCCCCCGGACTAAAAGGAGGCCCCCAGGACGAAAAGGATGCCCCCATGACGCAAAGGAGGCCCCCAAGACGTAGAACAGAGATTGGGAGGAGGCCCCCAGGACTAAAAGGAGGCCCCCAGAACGAAAAGGATGCACCCAAGGACGAAAAGGAGGCCCCCAAGACGTAGAACAGAGATTTGGAGGAGGCTCCCAGGACGAAAAGGAGGCCCCAAGACGTAGAACAGAGATTGGGAGGTGGGCCCCAGGACGAAAAGGATGCCCCCAGGACGCAAAGGAGGTCCCAAGATGTAGAACAAAGATTGGGAGGAGGGCTCCAGGACGAAAAAGAGGCCCCAAGACGTAGAACAGAGATTGAGAGGAGGCCCCCAGGACGAAAAGGGGGCCCCCAGGACGAAAAGGAGGTCCCCAGGACGAAAAGGAAGACCCAAAACGCAGAAAAGAGATTTGGAGGAAGCCCCCAGGACGAAAAGGGGGCACCCAGGACGAAAAGGATGCCCCCAGGACGAAAAGGAGGCCCCCAGGACGAAAAGGATGCACCCAAGGACGAAAAGGATGCTCCCGAGACGTAGAACAGGGATTGGGATGAGGTCCCCAGGACGAAAAGGAGGCCCCCCAGGACGAAAAGGAGGCCCCAAGACGCAGAACAGAGATTGTGAGGTGGCCCCCAGGACGAAAAGGAGGCCCCCAGGACGAAAATGATGCCCCAGGACGCAAAGGAAGCACACAAGACGTAGAACAGAGATTGGGAGGAGGCCCCCAGGACGAAAAGGAGGCCCCTAAGACGTAGAACAGAGATTGGGAGGTGGCCCCCATGACGAAAAGGAGGCCCCCAGGACGAAAAGGAGGCACCCAGGACGAAAAGGAGGCCCCTAAGACGTAGAACAGAGATTGTGAGGTGGCCCCCAGGACGAAAAGGAGACCCTCAGGATGAAAAGGATGCCCCAGGACGCAAAGGAAGCACCCAAGACGTAGAACAGAGATTGGGAGGAGGCCCGCAGGACTAAAAGGAGGCCCCAGGACGAAAAAGAGGTCCCCAGAACGAAAAGGATGCACCTAAGGACGAAAAGGAGGGCCCCTAAGACGTAGAACAGAGATTGGGAGGTAGCCCCCAGGATGAAAAGGAGGCCCCAGGACGAAAAGGAGGCCCCCAGTACGAAAAGGAGGCCCTCAGGACGGAAAGGATACCACCGATACGGGCCAGAAGCCACCCAGGTTAGACGAAAAGGCTTCCGATGGGTGGCAGTATGGTCTTAATTTGGAAAACGAGGCCCCCAAGACGGAAGGGGATGCCCCTGCAATATAAAATTAAGACATGATAGGGGAGATTTCTCCGAACGCAATAGGGGCCCCAAGACGGGTAAGAAGGTCTCCGCAGGAATGAGAGAAGGCCACCGAGACCAGCCAGATGAGGCCCATATTTTGGAAGAGGAGGACCCTAGAAGAGAAAATATAGGACTAGGACGCAAAAGAACCCTGCTAAGAGGATAATGAGGCTCCAAACACAGATAAGGAGGCCCCCATGACGTGAGAGGAGGCCCCTAATTTAAAAAAGGAGTCACCTAGGAGAGGATAGGAGTCCCAAGAAATCAAGAGAGTGTCAAAAATGGCACGGAGGAAACCAGGATTGCAAAGGAGGCCCCAACACCGGAAAGGAGGCCACAGAATATGAGAGGAGGCCCTAAGACGGAAAAGGAAGCCAGTAAATATGAGATGAGGTTTCGGAGACGCAAAAGCAGGCCCCAAACAGGTGAGGTTCCACCGAGATAGAAAAGGACGATCCAGAGACGTGGCAAGAGGCACCTAATTGGGAAGAGAACGACACAAGATTGGAAATGAGGCCCCATGATGAACGAGGAGGCCCCTAAAATAGGAGAGAAAGGCCATTGGATAAGAGAAATGGCTCCCAGGCGGAAAAGAAGGCTCGAAGAAGGCTAAGAAGGTCCCCGGGAAATAACAAGGCCACTAAGATAGGAAAGGTTGCCAGTAATTTGGCAGAGGAGGCGCCTGGGAGAGAAGAGGAGTCCACCAGGAGATAAGAGACCACCTCTAAGATGGGTAAAGATCGAATCCATACGCAGAGCAGGAGGCCCCAAGACGTGAGAGGAGGCCCCTAATTTGAAAAAGAAGGCCTCTAGAAGAGAAATGAGGCATCTGCCGGACTCGAGAGGAGTCCCTCAAGAAGGAGTAGGTCTCCAGGACCAAATGAGACCCCGAAAACCGGAAAGAGTTCCCAGGAAATGAGAGGAGGCCCTTACGATGGGAGTGGTAGCAGGTATGGAAGAGGTGAGGCTTCCAAAATTGAAGATCCCTCAAAACGGGTAAGGCTTTGCCATGATAAAGGAGGAGGCCCACGAGGCGTGGCAGGAGGCCCCTAATTTGGCAGAGAATGCCCCTCGAAGATGAGAGGAAGCCCCATGCCTTGTTAAAGGGTCCCCAGAATGCAAGAGGAAGCCCTCCAAGACGGGAGAGGAGGACCATTGAATATGGAGGAGGGTAGGACACACAAGGAGACGTCGAAAACCAGTAAAAAGGCTCTATGAAATGAGACGAGACCCTTAAGACGCGACAGGAGGCCTATAATTTGCAAGAAGAAACCATTAAGAAATAGTAGGAGTCGTGTCTGGGTACTTTAAAATCACGATATGGACCCCAAAAGATCCGGCGGGGCCCCCGCAAATTATGCTGAGCCTGGGGTACCAAAAATTCACGCCCGGACCACGACAATCATGCCAGGGGCACGACAGGTCGTACCGTGCCCCAACAGTCTGATTGGGACCAAAACAAATGAAGCCGGAGCAACGAAAAACAATCCGGACATGGATAATCACTTTGGGGGCCCAACAATGACGCCAAAAGCCCCCAAAGCGCATTGTACCCACAAAAAGTGTCGAGGCCGCTATAGTTCGCGCTAGGGATCCAATAAAATGACGTCGCGGCCCAAAAGATCACATTGGACTAAAAAAAGTCGCGTCGCAGCCCTTGAAAATCACACTGGAGGCCCAGAAGGTCGCACCGGGGCCCCAAAAGTTGCAGCTGCCCCAAAAATCAATCCTTAATCGGAATATCACTCTGGGACAAAAAAAAACTCCTTCAGTGGCCGCAGTGCTATATCAAAGGGGCAAATGCCCCCTCCATCCTGAGAGGGGGCTCCCAAGAATCGTGCCGGGACCTCAAAAATCGCGCTGGGACCACCAAAATCCGCGTCGGTCCACCAGAATTCGCGTATGGGTCTCCAAATAAATACGGCGAGCACCGGAAAACTCGCTGCGAGGCCCGAAAAATTGCAACAGGAACCGCCAAAATCGCGTTGGGGCCACAACTAAATACAACGCGTCCCACAAACTCGAACCAGGCACCTCAAATATCGCGCTCGGGACCCACAATTCCCATCGGTAGTCCCGTCAAGGCTCTCAAAAATTGGCGTCTAGGGCCACACGTAAGCACAGTGCAACCACAAACACCGGATCGGTATCCGAAAAAATCAAGCTGGAGCCCTGCAAAATAAGGAGGGATTCCAACAACTAAATGCCCAGGTTAAAAAAATGGCTCTGGAGCACCGAACATATTATCAGATGCCTTCACAAATTGAGCACGGCACCGAAAAACAACCCGGATCTCGAACAATCGAGGTAGGATACAAAAAACATGGCGCCAAGGGCTCGCGAAATCAGGCCGGGATTCGGACTTTTAAAAAATCAGAAAGGCTTCACAAAAATCGTATTGAGCCCAGAAAACTGGGGTTGGGTCTCCAGAACCACGTGCCTGGGCGCGATAAGCCTCTCTGGGACCTAGAAACATCGTACCGAAGCCCCAAAATTGTACTGGGACCCCACAACTGTGCGTCAGAAGCCCAAAATAGACACATCGGGACCCTAAGAGCACCACGGGGGCCGAATATACAACTGGCCCTCCAAAGTGCACAGAGTCTCACAAAAAGCGACAGGGCCTTAACACATGCGTTGCAGCCATAAATATACATACCGGGAGGTCTAAAAAATACACCGGAAGCTCTCAACGCACACAGGGGTCATGATAACGCACAAGGGCCTGAAAAAGTGGTTGAGGCCGCAAAAGGCAACATGGTTCCAAAACAAACAAAAAGACCGGGCGCTAAATAAACACATCGGGGTCTTCGAAAACGCCCTGACACGTTAAAAAAAACCTCGGTGCGCAAAAATGCAACAAACTCTAAAACGAGCAGGTGGTTCGAAAATGTTTTAGGCCCCTAACAAAAATGGATTGGAGCCATAATACACAATCATAGAGCAAGAAAGACGCAAAGGGTCCAAAAAAGAATGCTGAGGCAGGGCCTCGGTTCGGTAGCCAATCTGGGAGGATAGCAGCAAAGATATGAAGTGCATCAAACCTCAGCGGAAACCGCATTTCATAACTACCAGAAAATGTGGGAAGTAGGAAACTAATGATCGAATTTAATCAATCGATTTTCGCAGCGAACGCCCATACGAAGCATTCCATCACGTCAAATATGGCGCAAGTGTATCATGTGGCAGCAATTAACAAAACGCAGAAGGCCTCGCAGAGGCCGTAGCATCGCACGAAGTGTGGCGAATGCACCGAATACGAAAGATGGGTGTGCACGTGCATTGACGTTGCCGTCGTGGCGACCGGGTGCTATGAACTGGAAGCCTGAAATTGTGAAATTTTGTATTTTAAAGTGGTGGGTAATACATTTTAAATTGAAGTTGTGGGCCTAATACATCTTCGAAACACTGCTCGTTTTAGGGCTTTGTTGCTTTTTTGTGCACCGAGTATGTTTTACGTGGCAGGGCGTTTTCGAATATTCTGATGTGTTTATTTAGCTCCCGGTCGTTTTGTACGTTTTGGAACCATGTTGTCTTTTGTGGCCCAGCCCCTTTTTCAGGCCCTTGTGCGTTCTCATGGCCCCTGTGCGCCTTGCGAGCTTGCAGTGTATTTTTTTTTAGAACTCCCGGCATGTTTATTTAGGGCTGCAACGCATGTTTTAAGGCCCTATCGCTTTTTGGGAGACTCTGTGCGCTTTGGAAGGTTAGTTGTATTTTCGGGCACCGTTGTACTCTTAGGGTCCGACTGTGCACATTTGTGGGGCCCCAGTACGATTTTGGGGCTTCGGTGTGATTTTTCTGGGTCCCAGCGCGACTTATCGCGCCCAGGCGCGTGGTTCCGGAGACCCAACGCCAGCTTTCTGTGCTCAACGCCATTTTTTGTGGATCTTTTCTGGGTTTTTATGGCCGAATCCCGGCCTGATTTTTCGAGCCTCTGGCGCCATGTTTTTGCATCCCACCACGATTTTTCGAGATCCGGCATTCTTTTCGGTGCCATACGCAATTTTTGAAGGCATCTGGAAAAAAATGTTCGGTGCTCCAGAGCCATTTTCCTGATCCGGACATTTATTTGTTGGAATCTCTCCTTTTTTGTGGGGCTCTAGCTTGAATTTTTGGGATACCGATCCGGTTTTGTGGTATAGGTGTAATTTCAGCAGTGTGAGGTAACTTATCAAGGTACCAAAAGAAAACCTTAGAACTGGGTGGTGGAGTTAGGGTTGAAATCCGACCAATCAGAAACCACAGTGGTAGATTAGGACCCTCCACAGGACAATTTAGTTGATAACTAATTATATTATTTCGAAATGTCCCCTTTGACAAAATAGCGGTCGAAATCCAAGGACTTTTTAATGGGCGTAGGTGCCTCCCCCCTCCCCTGCAAATCCGTTTGCCCCCTCCTGCTTGACGCAAATATAGGTAGGTGCCCCACTGGTCCCTCAATAATTTTCCGAAACATACGCCCATGGGGCAAAACCAACATTGAGGGGACAAATTACCCCCTAACAAGTATACAATACAACATCCATGCCCCATATAAAATGGGATGAATGATGTTTTTAAATGCATTTTCTTCCAACAAACTTCTTTTCTTTTATTACAGCCTGCATGATTAGAGCTTCCCAGCTTCCATACCTTCTCGGTCATTTACAAAACGGTACAGCACAGCGAAAACGATGGGCGTAACGGGGTGGAATTTGAAGGTTTGGATTATGTATGCACTGACATTGTTGCATTGTTGCATTGTCATTTATGCATTGCTGTTCAATGCTTGTTCTGGCCGTGAATTTATTCGCTGAGGATATATTTTAGCTCGTGTGACAGTTGCCTTGCAGCCAGCACCAAATGTTATAAAAATAAACAAATTCCTAAGATGACGCTCAGAAAACCAATGCAATCCACTTCTCGTTGTCACCTTTGCGAAATTGTCGTCCTATGACTGAGAAATGATCGTTCAAGCTTTTCGTATGGCATCAAGCTGGTGGGAATAAATAACAGTAGTGATGAATCTAGCTATATTCAGTTAGACTTGGAGGACTTAAAAGTGGGTTGATCAATGGCAGATATCTGTAAGATATGCTTAGCACCAGCCCCGCCAGCTCGCTGCAATCTAGAGGCCAGCGGGAAGATTCGAGAAAGCATTGAGACGTTGGTTTGCTTTGGCAATTATGTATTTATCCAAATATTACTTATTTATAACCTGGTATGACCCAGTTTTCAGCGAAAATTATTAGTGCTATTGCGTTTTGAGTAAATGATGCACCATGCCAAGAACAAAAAAAACACCAATATCAAATCATGTTCCCCATTCTCGAACCATAGTAAGAGCCTGAAAACAATATGAGACCCTAACACAATGGAGGCCCCCTTTCGGGGAACAGGAGGCCCCCTTCCGACCTTGCCTCCCCTGGAAGAATTTCGTGGCGACGCCACTGATAGCCAGAACTGTTATTTTAATTTTGAGGCTTACCAACTTCCATTCAATATTCGAATTCAAGTACTCTCGGTTGGTGACTTGGGCTTAGGGGTGAATCGAATGTGTACGCTCGATCGTTGCTCAAAGGAAGCGCTCTGCGGCACCGGCTACAGCTGCCGGCCTAGACGTGCTGTGAGTTTGGAGAGTCACGAACTGCCAAGACCAGCTGGTAGAACATCTTCTGGAAGGCGACCTGAACACATTATCGGCTTCGGACGGACGACATGAGTATATTGGAGCATGACGCACAACGTCCGAGGAGCAAACCTGCACAGACGAGTGAGTTTTCCGGACACAATCACACCGAATCCGCTCTGGACACCACACGAGTCATTGCACTGTTTGGCACCTGGGGCAGCATTGCACTGCTCGGCACCTGGGGCGTACACAATTCAGATTCACCGTCAAACCAAACAGAGCCGATTCATCATTCGCATGCTGACCAATGTTCGGCGACGATGGCGACCATGCACGACAGCGTACAGGTGTGCGCTCCCACGTTGCCCACTCATACTGACGGCATCGAAGATTCAACGTTCGCCTGTCTCCCGGCCGTCAAAACTAGTGGCACGTGACGGGCTTTTCCGTTCTCAGTGACAGCCCTGGTGCGGTACTCGGGACTACCACCGTCGCTACCGAAGTTCGGGGTTTTAACAAAGTTCTGACACCAGGCTTTCCCACGAGCACTGGAGACACCAATGGCCTTCTACTTGAATTCCAGCTCGATGCTAGGATCGTGTGCGTACTTGTGCCGGTAAGTATCGTATAGTTCCTTCAATGCTGTCTTATACTGGTTATGCAGTTCGTCGATTTCTTCCTGGCTGGGGTTGGACGTTTTCTGTACTGGAATCGGTCGTCCCACTGTAAACAAATCGAGGGTCATTTACTTTTAGCTACCGCACGTTTTGTTCCTTGCCAAGCGGGCACGAAACCATGATAGGAGCAATGATATGCAAGAGATGTAAGTAACACAATGCAGGCGTAAACCAAAAAGGAAATAATTCGTTTTTGTTTTTGTTTTTGCTTCTCCAGGTTCCAACTGATATGGAAGGTTCGCGGTAGCACACTCGATTGGACGTTCAAATTCTCATCACAAATTTGCGTGTTCGAATCCCACAGTTGGCGGGATTGCAGAGTTCACCCGCGACCGATCGGCGTGAGAGCTTGACGACGCTGGTCGAGGCAGTCGAATGCGTCGGAAAAGAACCCAAAGTCTTCAATGGGTATGGATTGGCTAATGGGGCTGATAGGCGCCGCAGTTCGCACCCGGAGCACGGATTACAACACTATACATGATGTGCCCATATCAGAGTGCTTTGGTATGGGAACAGTGGTATGAATATTTCGTATAAAGTCATAAAGCCATAAAGAGTTGAGGCTTACTAAGAGTCACAGGGGCAGCTGGGTTAAGCCCACAAAAGGAAGCTAGTATCAGATTATAAAAGTAAATGAGGCACCCTAATTAATACAACATCCGCCATAGCGCCATATAAGCATAGCACCACGGCGTCATCATCTACGTATGGTGCAGCCGATGACTGTGATAGCATCATTAAAGCTTTGACATACAACTTACCTAGAGCAACCTCCATCAGTGATGCATCCAAAGCATCACAGATTCGGCACTCCATACTTGGAGTAATGCGACACTCACCGACAGCAGTGATGCGACTCACCTACAATAAAGTTGCGACACTCACCGATAGCAGTGATGCGACACTCATCGCCGGCAGTAATGTGACACTGATTTTACTGGTGTTGCTATCACTGACAGTAGTGACGCTACGCTCACCGACGGTAGTGATGCGACACCCAACGTCATCAGTTATGCGACACTCATCGACAGTACTGATGCGGTTATATCCGATGGCAGTGATGCGACACTCACTACTATCAGTGATGCGATACTCACTGACGGTGCCGATGCAGCTATGACCTGACAGTAGTGATGTGACACTAGCCATAATCAGTGATGCGACAATCACCGACAGTGGCGATGCGATACCTACCAACAGTAGTGATGCAGCTATGACCTGACAGTAGTGATGTGGCACTCACCGACAGTAGTGATGCGACACTCACCGACAGCAGTGATGCGACACTCACCGATAGTAGTGATGCAACACTCACCGATAGCAGTGATGCGACACTCACCGATAGTAGTGATGCGACACTCACCGATATCTGTTATGCGACACCCACCGATATTAGTGATGCGACACCTATGTAAATCTGTTATGCGACGCTCACCACCATCGGTGATGCGACACTCACTGACGGTGCTGATGCAGCTATGACCTGACAGTAGTGATGTGACACTAGCCATAATCAGTGATGCGACAATCACCGACAGTGGCGATGCGATACCTACCAACAGTAGTGATGCAGCTATGACCTGACAGTAGTGATGTGACACTCACCGACAGTAGTGATGCGACACTCACCGACAGTAGTGATGCGACACTCACCGATAGTAGTGATGCGACACTCATCGACAGCTGTTATGCGACACCCACCGACAGTAGTGATGCGACACCCACCGCAAGCAGGGTTGATACACCTATGGACAGCTGATATGCGACACTCACCGACAGTAGTGATGCGACACCGATGGACAGCTGTGATGCGACACTCACCGACAGTAGTGATGCGACACATATGGACAGCTGATATGCGACACTCACCGACAGTAGTGATGTGACACCTATGGACAGCTGATATGCGACACTCACCGACAGTAGTGATGCGACACCTATGGACAGCTGTGATGCGACACTCACCGACAGTAGTGATGCGTCGCCGGAACGGCAGGATGCCGAAGCTGTACTGCAGCATGCCGCGGCCCAGTAACAGCACCAGCGGCACACCGATGTACCGCATCAGCGTCTCCTGGATGCGCCGCACCCGCGACCCCTCCGGGTTGGCGACCTGTTCGTAGATGTCTTCTTCGCCGAAGTGGTACATCGGCACCAGAGAGACCCTGAGGACACGACTTCGGGTCACGTCAGGTGCACGGACCGTGGCGGCCGTAAGGATCGGGTGCAACAGTCTAAACACGAGGTGGTCCAGACCAGCAGATGACTGAGTGGATGTAGGTGCGGAAAAGAGGCTTGGAACATAATGCCTCTCATAGGAGGTCGTACGTGAGGAAGTTGCACGTGAAACAAGATCGTTTTTTTGGAACTGCCAGACGTGCATTGATGAATAATGAGATTGAAAATAATGAAGGAAAATTGTCATCTTGAGGAATTGCTTTTTGCACGGTGACATTGCGTGTGATGAGATGCAGTTCTATCAAGGCCAAGTTTCTGGTCATAAGATATGCATTGCCGATTTTAGCACACCATGATGCAAGTATTGCGATACAAAACATGGGGCCTTTTGTACTTTCCAGAGAGCTTTGAGCATCTTATCGATAATCTATAAGTTAATAGCTATTGTCAAACAGCACCAATGCACCGGTAAGAAAAAGAGAGGACAATTTTCTGGAGGATAATTGTATCGATGACAAAAGTCAGAAAATAGCTCTTTTCAATCCTGATCTGGTACGAACTGGAATGTTCCGGACAACGCCAAGCTCTGGTCAGAGCCAGGCCAAACCCTGACCTGCGCTAGCTATACAGTCCTGCTCCGACCGGGGGAGCGTGGACAATTGGCGCGCGCCGTTCCGATGCAGTTACCCATGGTGCAGTGCGATTTTGACGAAGCCCTTGCGTCGGTTCAGGTACAACTGGCTGACGCCGGGCCGCGCCATGAGCACCTCGCGAGCGCCACCCACCACCAACACCAGCATGTGGCCGCGGCTCGGCAACGACAACAGGTAGTCCATCGAACGCTTGGAGGCCGCCACGCCACCTGGCAACACAACGAGCAACCACGTGTTACACAACTCTCACCAGATGGACGGCAAGACAGCGTACCCATTCTCAACCCGGCATATTCGTACTGGATCGAAAACTTACACAATTGCTTGCTAAGAGCATTGGTCAGCATTCCGCATCGATGTCGGAATGAAATAATGCTATGGACTTGTGGGGAGCTGAGTCCGATTTCCTACTCATGATTGGACATACCACATAAGACATGGCTGCAGTGGCGTCGCCACGAAATTCTTCCAGGGGGGGGGGGCAATATTGATAGGGGGCCTCCTGCTCCCGAAAGGAGGCCTCCACTGTGTTAGAGCCTCCTATTGCTTTTTTAGGCTCTTAGTATGGTTCCAGAATGGGGAATATGGCTTCATATTGATGTCTTGTTTGTTCTTGTCATGGTGCATCATTTACGCAAAGCGCAATAAACATAAACAAGCCTAAACGATCTCATTAAATGATCTCATAAACAAGCTTAAACGATCATTTCTCAGTCCTAGGACGACAATTTCGCGAAGGTGACAACGAGAAGTGGATGGAATTGGTTTTCTGATCGTCATCTAGGAGTTTATTTATTTTTATAACATTTGGTGCTGGCTGCAAGGCACTTGGCACGGAAGCTAAAGTCATAAATCCTCCGCGAATAAATTCACGGCAAGAACAAGCATTGAACAACAATGCATCAATGGCAATGCAACAATGTAATAATGACAATGCAACAATGTAACAATGACAATGCACAAATAATGCAAAACCTTCAAATTCCACGCCGTCACGCCCATGGTTTTCACTGTGCTGTACCGTTTTGTAAATTATGTCGTTGAGAAGGTATTGAAGCTGGGAAGCTCTAATCATACAGGCTGTAATCACAGAAGACAAGTTTGTAGGAAGAAAATACATTTAAAAACTTCATTTCTCCCATATAATATCTGGCATCGGTGTTGTTTTGTATGCTTGTGAGGGGGAATCTGCCCCCTCAATGTTGGCTTTGCTCCATGTGCGTATGTTTCTGAAAATTATTGGGGGACCAGTGACGTACCTATATTTGCGTCAAGGGGAGGGGGGGCAAACGTATTTGGAGGGGTCCACCTACTCAATAAAAAGTCTTCCGATTTCGACCACTATTTTGTCAAAGGGACCTTTTTATATAAAATAATTAGTGACCAACTAAATTATCCTGTCGAGGGGCCTAATCTACCACTATCGTTTCTGATTCGTCGGATTTCAACCCTGGCTCCCCCACCCTGTTCGAATGTATTCTTTTGGTATCCCTTGATAAGTCGCCTTGCACTGCTGAAATTACACCTACACAGATCACTTTAAAATGTAAAATTTACCAATTTCAGACATTCCAGTTCATAGTGCCCGGTCGCCACGACGCCAACGTTAGTGCATGTGCACACCCATCTTGCGCATTCGGCGCATTCGCCACACTTCGTGCGATGCTACGGATTCTGCTGGGCCTCCTACGGTTTGCTAATTGCTGCCACATGATAGACTTGCGCCTTATCTGACGTGATGAAATGCTTTGTATGGGCGTTCGCTGCGAAAATTCGATTAATTAAATTCGATCATTAGTTCCCTACTTCCCATATTTTATGATGAAGAAATGCGGATACCCGCTGAGCTTTGATGCACCTCATATCTTTCATTAAACATGCTTCCAGGTTGGCTACCGAACCGAGGCCCTGCCTGAGTGTACTTCTTTGGACCCGTTTCGTATTTCTTCGTCTACGGATGTGTCTTAGGGCTCCAATCCATTTTTGTTCGAGGCCCAACGCATTTTCGAAACCCCTGCTCGTTTTAGGGTTTGTTGCTTCTTTGTGCACCAATGATTTTTCTTAGTTGTCGGGGCGCTTTCAATGATCTCAATGTATTTATTTAGTGCCCGGTATTTTTGTTCGTTCTGGGACCATGTTGCTTATTACAACCCCAGCCTCTTTTCAGGCCCTTGTGCGGTCGCATGGCCCCTGTGTGCCTTGAGAGCTTCCGGTGTTTTGTGTGTGTTTTTTTTTAGAGTTCCCGCTATATTTATTTAGGGCTGCAACGCATGTTTTAGGGCCCTGTCGCTTTTTGCGAGACTGCGCTTTGGAGGGCCAGTTACATTTTCGGTCCCCGTTGTGCTCTTAGGGTCCCGCTGTGTTTATTTGGGGCTTCTGACGCACATTTGTGGGGCCCAGTACGATTTTGGGTCTTCGGTGCGATATTTCTGGATCTTAGCGCAACTTATCGCGCCCAGGCTCGTGGTTCCGGGGACCCAACGCCAGTTATCTGGGCTCAGCGCGATTTTTGTGGACCTCTTATGAATTTTCTTTAAATTCCGAATCTCGGCCTGATTTTTCGAGTCCCTGGCGCCATGTTTTTCCATCTCACCTCGATTTTCTTCGAGCTCCCGTATGTTTTTCGATGCCGTACGCGATTTGTCAAGGCATCTGATGATATGTTCGGTGCTCCAGAACCATTTTCCTGACCGGGACTTTCTTTTGGAATCCCTCCTTATTTTGGAGGGCTCCGGCTTTCTTTTTCGGATACCGATGCGACTTTGGGGGTCACACGGTGCTGATGTGGAGCCCTAGACGCCAATTGTTGGCAGCCCCGACGTGAATTTTTGATGCCCAGACCAAATTTGTGGTACTACCGATGGGAATTGTGGGCACGAGCGCGATATTTGGTGGGACCGGTTCGAGTTTGCGGGGCGCGTTGTACTTAGCTGTGGCCCCAACGCGATCTTGGCGGTTCCTGTTGCAGATTTTCGTGCCTCGGAGCGAGTTTTCTGGGGCCCGCCATATTTACTTGGAGCCCCTACGCGAATTCTGGTGGACCGACGCGAATTTTTGTGGCCCCAGCGCGACTTTTGGGGGCCTCGGCTCGATTCTTGGGAGCATATCCCACTTAGGAGGGAAGGGGCATTTGCCCCTTTGATATGCCACTGCGGCCACCGAAGGAGTTTTTTTCTCTCAGCCGATGGCACCTTTCGGAGTATAAAAGCCCTCCGGGTAATTTTTGCCGGAACTGTTCTTAATTTTCCGGTGCTGGGGTCCATTCGACCGAGTCTCGGTGTGAACCTTTGGACATCGAGTTCTATTTTTTTAAAGGTCTTGATGTGATATATTTGATGTGATAGCCTCCTTGACAATCCTGTAGGCCTCCTTTGCAATCCAGGGGGCCTCCTTGATAATCCTGTGGGCCTCCTTTGCAATCATGTGGGCCTCCTTTGCAATCCTGGAGGCCTCCTTGACAATCCTGTGGGCCTCCTTTGCAATCCTGGGGGCCTCCTTTGTAATCCTGTGGGCCTTCTTTGCAATCCTGGGGGCCTCCTTTGCAATCATGGGGGTTTCCTTTGTAATCACGGGAGCCTCCTTTGCAATCCTGGGGGCTTCCTTTGCAATCCTGGAGGCCTCCTTTGCGATCCTGGGGGTCTCCTTTGCAATCCTGGGGCCTCCTTTGCAATCCTGTGGGCCTCCTTTGCAATCCTGGGGCCTTCTTGATAATCCTGTGGGCCTCCTTTGCAATCCTGGGGCCTCCTTTGTAATCCTGTGGGCCTTTGCAATCCTGGGGGCCTCCTTTGCAATCATGGGGGCCTCCTTTGTAATCACGGGAGCCTCCTTTGCAATCCTGGGGCCTCCTTTTCAATCCTGGAGGCCTCCTTTGCGATTCCTTTGATCCTGGGGGCCTCCTTTGCAA
This sequence comes from Ashinkailepas kermadecensis, assembly GCA_034440615.1. NCBI lineage: Eukaryota > Metazoa > Arthropoda > Thecostraca > Neolepadidae > Ashinkailepas > Ashinkailepas kermadecensis. Next base: position 79,231 of record JAOTOM010002171.1, read on the forward strand.
TCCTGAGTCCTTTGAGTCCTTTGCAATCCTTGGGGCCTCCTTTGCAATCCTGGGGGCCTCCTTTGCAATCCATGGGGCCTCCTTTGCAATCATGAGGGCCTCCTTTGCAATCCTGCCCTTTGTAATCCTGGAGTCCTTTTGCAATCCTTGGGGCCTCCTTTGCAATCCTGGGGGCCTCCTTTGCAATTGGTCCTTTGAATCATGAGGGCCTCCTCTTTTGCAATCCTTGGGGCCTCCTTTGCAATCCTGGGGGCCTCCTTTGCAATCCTGGGGGCCTCCTTTGGGGTCCCTTTACAATCCTGGGGGCCTCCTTTGTAATCACTGGGGCCTCCTTTGCAATCCTGGGGGCCTCCTTTGCATTCCTGGGGGCCTCCGTGCCAATCGTTGACACTCTCTTGATTTCTGGGGCCTGTTATCTTCTCCTAGGTGACTCCTTCTTCGAATTAGGGACCTCCTCTCACGTTTTGGAGGCCTCCTCTCATGTCTCGTCGGCCTCCTTGCTCACTTTTTTCCTGTGCATTTCCGGATAGGGGCCTCCTCAAATTTCAGGGGGGGGGCGGCGCCCCCAGTCTCACGACAGGGGGGGCGACTGCTCCCTCTGCCCCCCCCGGTGGCGACGCCCTTGCATGGCTGGAGATCTCAGGTGGGTGAGAGGGATTTGGACCCCCTTGGTTTGGTACCCCGTTGATCTTCATTTGTCATCGTCCCTATTTAATCCTAAAATATGTCTTGAAAATAGGCGCTTGGATCCACTGGCTTGGTGAGAGATCTCCAGCCCCGATATAAAGCATATTAAACGAAAGCTTCACTATAATATATTTGAAAATACCTAACAATTATTGGTACAGTACAATTGCGTTGAGTAAAACTTGACCACATTTCATATACATACATTTTGTGGTCCTTACTTACGTATAGCTGCAGCTAAATAGATCAAAATACGTAGAATACAAGTCATAAGGAGAACTAAGATTTAAACAAGCTCAGCCATACACATTCGTGATACGGAACCTGGATCCACGAAACCTGACTATGAAACATTAGAAGTATAAAAATGTTGCACATGTTTTCACGAGCAAAAAAAATCATATCACGAAACTCTGTGATACAAAATTTATGCATCAGAAATTTGACAACACGAATACTAGCACCACAAACTGTTACAAACCATTTGCATACAACATTACGTCATGAAAAATTATATTCTAAGTTCCGCCAGGGGTTGGGTGATGGACTTTATTCGTTAGTTAGTTATTTGGGCTTTAGGGCGCTTCGACCAGAATTGATCATTCGCGCCCATAACTTTTATACTAGTATTTCACTGTTGGTGAGAGCTATTACCTGGATGCATACGTGGTTTGGAACCCAATCGACGACAAGTAACGGAACAAGTTTCCAGAATGCACAAGTTTTGAGTTGTTTCCCAGTATGTCTTCATATGTCAAACGATTCGCGTCTCTTCCATAAAACAATCGGCGCTCTGATGCAAAGTGCTGGCACGTCAGAAGCACGTGACGCACAGTCAGTGTTTCCAGACAGCGGGGGCACCGCGGTCTCTCCTCCCCACACAGGAGGTAGCGATGGGTAGAGTAGGTGTGTCCGATGCGCATCCTGCAAAGTGTAACCTCCTCTTGTCTGGACCTACGAAGGCATGACTCCCAAGGTCCTAGATGTTGCTTGACTGCATGTAACTTATTTTTGCTTTCTCTGTCCCATGATTTTTGCCATTTACCAAGTATGAAATGTGTAATCCTTGAGAAGTGGTCCCTAGCAGGAAGTGGGCATATCCGTGGGCGGGGGTTCTGAGCTGCCCACTTCGCCGCAGTGTCCGCGCGCTCGTTTCCCCACACCCCGATGTGGCTAGGGATCCAGCACAAGCGAACGGTTATTCCCTCTTTTACCAACGTAGTAATTCTTATAATAATGTCAATTAGTAAAGGGATAAAATGCAGTCAGTGCCAAAAGGCTACTAAGGGAGTCAGATAGAATCACATATAATGTGTCCTGAGAGACCTCTATAAATGCCAATGCCTTCACGATCGCAATGAGTTCAGAGCTATAAACCGAGACATACACAGGCAGGCTGAACGAACGTACAGTAGTACCGCACACAAAGCACACCTTGCTCCTGTGGTACTCTTGGAACCATCAGTAAAAATCCTGTGTGTCCTCGGTAAGAGTCCAGGTGCTCAATCGTTCTCAACCGACACAATTCCGACGGGATATCTCCTTTGTGCATGCCTGATAGAGACACGTCAATTGGAGGCGAAACCAGTTCCCAGGGTGGTATTGGTAGTTTTTGTACTCGCATCACTCGACGCACCCTCGTTCTACTATTTTTAAAAAGGTTCTGCATCCGCGTACAGAATGGTAATGTCCTCTGATTCTGCCCATTGGAAAAAAAGTGTCAAAATGCGGCGGGAGAAAACTGCGTCGTAAGTGGGGTGCGTGGGAAACTGCCGCAGTCTACACGCATATCGCAGGCCCAACATTTCACGCCTCAGTGCCAGCGGAGGTTCATTGGCCTCTGCTGTCAGGCTCGCAGCCGGTGAGGTTCTGAAGGCCCCAGTAATAATACGTAGTGCTAAGTGGTGCACTGTATCCAAAGTGCGCTTGTTGCTGGCGCAAGCGCCATCATACACGTAGCACGCATAGTCTAGTTTGGACCGGATAAATGACTTGTAAAATATCATCAGGGTCTTACGGTCCGCGCCGTAAGACATTTTAGCAATACATTTCAGTAGGCAGTGTTACTGCCTACTGAAATGTAACTTGTGGTGAAGAACACTTAAAGAAAAAAACATTTTTCTTTAAGTGTCTTGATGTGGTGTTTGTATGTTAAATGACTGTCAAATTGTACTCCCAGAAACTTCACGGTTGGTCTCACTGGGATAAGCTCGCCGTACAGCTCAACATCCAGTTCCTGGATACATCGTCGGCGGCAGAAATGGATTGCAGCGGTTTTGTCGATGGAAAATCGGAAACCATTTTAAATGCTCCAGCTCTGGAGCTTGTTCACCGCAAGCTGCAACTGTCGTGTAATTGTTGTAGTATTTGAGGCAGAAGACCAGATGGCGAAATCATCGACAAATAGTGAGCGTCCCATGCTCGGTGGTACATCAGCGTCAATATCATTAATCATCATGGCGAACAGGGTAACGCTGAGGACACTGCCCTGCGGGACACCACTGGTTTGCTGGAACCATTCAGATAGCTCGTGTCCCACCCGGACGCGAAAGAAACGTTCAGTCAAAAAGTTGTGAATGAAAGTGCCCAGATGCCCACGGATTCCAGACTCTCGAGCCTTCATCAAAATACCGTGGCGCCAGGTGGTGTCATATGCTCCTTCGAGATCGAAAAAGATGGCTCCAGTGTGTCGCCCCTGCTTAAATGCTACACGTATGGCAGTGTCAAGTGTTAGGAGATGATCCGTTGTCCCACGATGTTTTCTAAGACCGTACTGGGCGTTTGTAAAAAAGTCGTGTGTTTCTAAAAACCATGTCAGTCGCACTTTTACCATTTTTTCCAATAATTTACACAAGCACGAGGTAAGGGCGATGGGACGGTAGTGCAGCGGATCGAGTCCACTCTTGCCTGGCTTCAAGACCGGGATCACTGTGGCTTCCTGCCATGTTGCTGGAAATTGACCTTCCTCCCATAGCATATTGAAAGTTGTGAGGAGTGCTCGTAGTACTCGTGTTGGGAGATGCTTTAGCATCTCATTGTGGATGCGGTCAGGCCCCTCTGCCACACTTTTCAGGCTCCTTATTGCCGACCATAGTTCTGCTGTGGTGAATCGCTTGTTGTAAGAGAAGTGCTCGGACGTGGAAAAGTTGACCGCCTGGCTTTCTAAGCGGGCCTTCCGACGGCGGAACTCCGGGTGGACACTTCCTGCTTGGCCGCGTGTTACCATCGCTCGACCGATTGCGTTTGCCACATCGGCAGGATGATTGATCTCTGCACTAGCCACTCTGAGCACTGGGAGAGGGACGGAATTAAATTTACCGGCTATACGTTTCACTCGAGACCACACTTGCACCATTGGAGTGGATCGGTTCAGCGTGGCCAGATACTCCCTCCACGATGTGCGCTTAGCCTGCCTAATTGTTCGTCGCGCGGAGGCTCTCGACTTTTGAAGAGCTACCAAGTTGGCCGATGGACCAAGTTGGTCCATCCATCCAGTGCTGTCCGCCCCGGAGTCGGGCCCGGGGCGACCGTGGAGGGAGCCGCGGTTGGGCGGGCGGCTGGCAGAGGAGGGGATGACGCCGGAGGTGCCGCCCGCCCGCCGCGGCCCGGACATAAACGGACGAGTGCGTCAGTGGTTGGGCGGCGCGGTGGCTGGGGCGCGGTGTGCCGGTGGTGGTGGTGGTGTGGCTCCCGCGCCGCGTGCCTGCGGGCCCGGGCCTGCCGGGGGCGGGGCCGGCGCCATCTCCTCCTCCATTAGTGGGGAGGGGAGCGTCCGGTCGCGGGTGCCCACTCCCCCTGTGAGTGTGTGGGGGCCCCAGCCGCCCTCGATGGGCCGCTCGTCGGCGTCCCCCGCTGCCGCTTCGCCCGATCTCTCGGGTTTCCCCCCGCTGGGGGCTGCGGCTGGGCCCGTCGCCGCGGCCAGTTGCCCTGCCGCCTGTAGGCGGTGGGATCCGGTCCGCGACGGGGGGACCTGGCACCGCCGCGACCTTCGCCCCGCCCCCTCTCCCGTGCCGCCTGGCCGGCGTGCGGTGGGGCGCCCCCTGTCCAGACGGGCGGGGGGCGGTCCCCTGCTGGCATCCGGCGCGGCGGTGGGCGGGGCGTTGGCCGCTAGTGGGGGCCGGATCTCCCCTGCGGCGGGCCCCCGCGGCCCCCCTTCGTCTAGCTCTGGGGGATCCTCGAGTCCCTACATCCCCCTTGCGGCCCGCGTCCCCCGTCCCCTCCCTGCCTGTCGCGGGCCCGTGTCGTCGTCCGTCGGCCAGGCGATGCGTGGCCGGTGCGGCCGTCTGCCGGCCGGTGGTGGCGCTGGGACTGCGGGCCGTCTCTCTGGCGGACCGCGCCCCGTGGTGCCGCGGCCGGCCGGTGCTCGTGGCGGCTTGCCGGCTGCGGTCGGTCCGGCCGTCTCCTTGTCCCCTCCCCAGCGGGCGGTGCCGGCGTCCGACCCTGACTCGGGGTCGTCCGGCGCTGTCCCGTCTCCGACTCCTCGCCGACCTTTCCCGGGGTCAACCCCGCCGGGGAACCGTGGGCCCGCGGCGTCTGGTTCGTCCGGGCCCCGGTCCCCGCGTGGGCCTCCGCCGGCGCCGTGGCCGTGGCCGCGGCGGTGGTCGTGGCCGTGGCCGAGGCCGTGGTCGTGGCCGGGGTCGTGGCCGCGGCCGTGGGGCGGCTGCGGGTGGGGCGGCTGTCACTTCGCCCCGCCCTGTCCCGGGGACACCTGACACCCCCCGGGCGGTGAACCCTGCTCCGGCTGAGAGGCGCTTGCCGCCTCTCCAGCAGGAGCTCCTGGAGCGCCTCCAGGACCTGCTCGATCGCAGGGCCTGTTGGACGGAGGTGGAGCCGGTCCTGGAGGAGCTCTGCCATCGAGCGGAGGAGCTCAGCGCCGAGTATCATCTCAGTCGTGCGGCCGGCCGGACGGGCGGCGGTCGCAACGGTGCTGGTGCGCCGGGCACTGCCGCCCGGGCGCCCGGGCGCCCAGCCGCAGACCTCCTCCCTCTCGCCCCCCTCGTCCCCCCGTGGCCCCGCATGCACGTGTGCCCGTCCACGGACCCCCTGCCCCACCCCGTCCCGAGCCGGCTGTGCCGCGCGGTGAGAGTCACCGGGTCCCCTGGCGGGCCCCGATGCATGACCCCCACGAGGCTAGCCGCCTCCAGCGGCTCTACAGGACCGACCGCGCCAAGGCGGTGCGGGGCCTTCTCGAGGGGGCGGCGCCGCGGTGTGGGGTGTCGGAGGCCGACCTGCGAGCCCACTTTGCCGCGCCCCTGGCTGCCCAGCCGGGGGAGCGGGAACCGTGGGCGGACTGGCCGGCCGGGGCAGACATTTACTCGTGGCCGGGCACCACGCTGGTGCCCGGCCTGGTGCTGGTGCCCGGCCACACAACAATCCGTTCTGGTGCGCCCCCGGCGGCCGAAACCTGGCGTGGTAGGCCGCCCGGGAGCGCACCACTCCGACCACATATAAAGGAATAACAAAAGAAGAACATTAAAAAGCCGGCGCCGCAAGGCCACGGCCGCAACGCCGGCTAAAAAGCTAAAAAGGCTAAAATGGCATATAAGATGCCGGGCGGGCCGCCCTCTAATTAAAACAAGCAACAAAAACAATAAAAAAACAAAACAAACAAACATAACAACAAACACTACACACAATCATAACAGATAAAAAATAATTGCCACGGCAGCCAAAAGGGCCATAAAAACCGTGGACCGAGAGACGGCCCACCCTAAAACAAACAAATAAACATGATTAAAAACACACCTCCCACGCTGCGGCCCGTAGAGCGGGCCCGGCGCGGGCACCACACGCCCCAGCCCGGAGCGGCGCGCCAGCTCGGTATACAATTGGCGCGCCACCCCGGGGCCCGACCGCCACGCCCGCAGGCGAGCACGCGGCCGGGCCAAAGGTCGGGGCGGCAGCACCCAACGCTGCTCCAGTCAGCGCTAGCCGCCGCCGCAATGCCCGAGGGGTAAGTAGGTCCCGGGAAAGGACAAGGAGCCCCCAGGGCGGAGCCATCGAGGGCCCCTCGCCCCCTCCACCCAGGGCCCCGCATGATATGGCGTAACACCCTGCCTATCCTCGGTCGTGACGTACGGCCGCGGGTTGCTGGTACTGGCGGTGCCCGGTGACGTGCTCGACCTACATGTCACGGGACCACCTCAGGGTGTCACTCACCATCAGCTGACGCATCAGCTTCGCATAGAAGCGATTGACGCGCAACTGTTTGAGCACGGCCTCATTCCCCCGGTACCAAGTACCGAGGGAGCCCACGACGAAGGCGTGGATTGAGGCCATTTTGCCCTGCTGGCGGAGCTGCTCCACGAGGGGGCATACTTCGCCAGCTTCCCGTCGGCGGCGGCACGCAGCGCCGCGGCTCGGTTCTCGAAGGAGATTGTAACATCGACCAACGAGACCTCGTTGCCGCGCGTCACAACAAGGTCCGGGCGGAGGACGGAGTCCACGCCCGGCACCCGTCGGTTGACGCGCAGCTCCGTGCCGCCCCGCTGCGGCACCGCATTCGTTAGGCGGGACAGCACTGCGTTGTGGCGCAGCTGAAACGCAGCGCTGTGCGGCCGACAATGGTTAAGAACGTGGGGCAGCGTCTCTTTGGTGTAGCCACAGCGACGGCAGCGCCGGTCCCGTGGCCGATGGATGGATGGACTTTATCATACATTGAAAATCAGAATAGCAAAAATTGCAATGCCCTCTCCCCACCTTCACATCATAATCTGCTCCCAAACTTGGCACAACCAGTGCACAAAAACTCAAATGTTTCTGCATGCAAATCATTGAACTTAATCAATCCCTCTCCTGCCATGAACTAATAGCGTCGATCATGAGAGCCAGCAATCCCAGACTGATTGGGGCATTGCATAACTCACCTGACGTCAAGAAGAACTCCCTGTAGAACGGCTGCGAGTAGAAACCCTCCAGTGTCAGCATGTGCGTGGTGATGCCCGGCGCATGTTTCGAGAAGTCACCACCCTCCGTGCAGAAGTTGCAGAAAGCACCAGCTGAGAGAATACCTGGGGTATAAACAGGGTTCCCGTTCTGATTTCCATGTCACCGCTGAATAACGAAGACGTCGACGACGCCACGACGCGACGACGTCACTGCTGCAGGGTAAGACGACACATTTTCATGTCGAGACATCACAACTACAGTCACCTGGTGCATGCATCAACGCCAATACGCCGAACCATGCATTCATGTGGAATGCTTTGCCGTTTAACATACGATACAAAACGCATTTATGTGATAATCGCTAGAGCAGCGCTCCATCCAACTCCCCGAGACGCTCTATAATAACCGAATTACAAGCGAAATCCGCACGTGAAAATGGCACAAACATGCCGAAAGGGGCTGGCTTTCCTAATTGTGTTGTATTCCGATGCTCAGGCATGATATATGCCATGGCTGGACCACAAAGACAAACAGTAGGCGGGGCAAAGAATAAGGTCCAATGAGTTATGGAATTGGTCATACAGGGTCTAGGAAACGCGTCCAGTCATACAGGATTTAGGATAGATAGGTTTTGGATTGATTCTTCGATCCATCTAGACCATGTGGAGAGAACTACATGCAACATGATACAGTACAGAGAATAGCGGACGGGAAGAATACAAGAGATGGCTTTCATGTTCTGCAGCTCTGGCGTTCGCTAACAATTACATATATGTGTCATCAGCAAGCTGCACTATTGTGACTTCTGCTATGTCTAAGCTCACCTAATTCCCGAACATTGTGTACAGCAGACTACTGAGGGAAACGCTTCGGAAAATCCCAGAGGTTACAAGTACATCCAAATCGGGCTGCTACAACTTCGAATTTTCATATGCTGCGTGCATGCAAATAAGTAATATTCGAAACAAAGGCATATTTAAGAAATTGAGCTAGTCCAAAAGGTATTTGGGCGAGATTACATCTGCACATTTTGATCAGTTTAAAATATATCAGACGACGAAATCTCGGCAGTCCACCAAGCAATGACATTTATCAGTAAGAACTGAGAGCAACGCCTCGGGAGATATTTACACTGACATCGCATATGCTGGCAAAGCAAAAAGGCTTCACGCTAGGTAAGGTCCCAATAGCGTGGGTAGCGTTACGGGTTTAACCCTAGAACGGAATGCGGCAAACGTGACAATATTACAAGCATTGTCAACAATGACGTCGGCACGCTGGCCATGGCCATCCGGCCCGCACTTACTCACACTCGCTGAGAACACCGGGGGTGAAGCTGGAGAAGACATAACCCCATAACCCCATAAGGCATAACCCTTGCTTGAAGCTCGTCACAGGGCGGAGCACGGACTCTATTTTGTGCGCACTAGCTTCTCTTAACCGGAACGTGAGGTATTAAGGCCGTCTTCACGCACCGCCGCGCGACACTGACGTTTCACCTCCCGGTGTTCTGCACGGCTCCGCGGACGCAGCGCTGCGCGAGTCCGTGGTGATGAGAGGAGCACCGGGCGGAGGCAGTCTCACGCGCCGGAAACACGCAGCGGTATAAACGCTGCGTGATGAGAGGAGCACCGGGCAGAGGAAGTCTCACGCGCCGGAAACACGCAGCGGTATAAACGCTGCGTGATGAGAGGAGCACCGGGCAGAGGCAGTCTCACGCGCCGGAAACACGCAGCGGTATAAACGCTGCGTGATGAGAGGGGCACCGGGCGAGGCAGTCTCACGCGCCGGAAACACGCAGCGGTATAAACGCTGCGTGATGAGAGGAGCACCGGGCAGAGGCAGTCTCACGCGCCGGAAACACGCAGCGGTATAAACGCTGCGTGATGAGAGGAGCACCGGGCAGAGGCAGTCTCACGCGCCGGAAACACGCAGCGGTATAAACGCTGCGTGATGAGAGGAGCACCGGGCGGAGGCAGTCTCACGCGCCGGAAACACGCAGCGGTGTTCAGCAGCGGTGTAAACGCTGCGTGATGCGACGCGCACCGGGCGGAGGAAGTCTCACGCGCCGGAAACACACAGCGGTGTCCAGTAGCGGTGTAAACGCTGCAGAAACGCTTCCCATTTGGTGTCCGGTGGAACGGCTGCTAATAAGTCGTTCCAGCCGGAGTCGAGCAATATACAGCTGAACTCGTTGAGGCGATTCAGGGCTGGCCGTTCGACAGGATCCATCCGACTCCACTGCCCTTCCTGACGCAATTCCATTGCCGTAAAATCGTATGGCGCACCGTAGCAGCGCAACTACGAACTACTGTTGCAGGCTGCTTCGTGGCTACGAGGTCAAATAGTGAGCCTGTCCGCCGGCAGATAGCATGCGTGGTATTTACTACCGCAAACTGGTATATTATCAACACCCCAGACAGCCAGTCACCGAGTTAGTGCCTCCTTTCAATATGCAGATATCCCGGTCCTTGGCGAACACGATAGTAGCCCTGGGGCATTGCGCAATCATGCGTCGTAGTTGCACCTCGAAGCCGTCGAATGCACTGACACTTGTCTTACGGTGTCTGTGTGATGACGGTAGATGATAGCGAGTAAAACAGCCGCCATTGTATTACGCCGATGGTCAGTGGCGTCGACACGAAATTCTTCCAGGGGGGGCAATGTTGATAGGGGGCCTCCTGCTCCCCGAAAAGGGGCCTCCACTGTGTTAGGGCCTCCTCTTGCTTTTTAGGCTCTTAGTATGGTTCCCGAATGGGAACATGATTTCATATTGATGTCTTGTTTGTTCTTGGCATGGTATATAATTTACGCAAAGCGCAATAGCAAGAATCTTTTTTTTTCGCTGAGAACCGAGCCATACCAGGGTATAAATAAGCAAATGTAGATAAATACGTCAGTGCCAAAACAAACCAATATCTTTATGCTTTATCGACGAGAAGAATCTTCCCGCTGGCCTCTAGATTGTAGCGAGCTGGTGGGGCTCGTGCTGAGCATATCTTAAAGATATCTCCCATTGATCAACCCACTTCTTTGGTCACCAAGTTTAACTGAATATAGCTAGGTTCATCACTACTGTTAGTCATTCCCACCAGCTTGATCTCATAAACAAACTTAAACGATCATTTCTCAGTCCCAGGACAAATTTCGCGAAGGTGACAACGAGAAGTGGATTGAATTGGTTTTTTGATCGTTATCTTAGGGATTTATTATTTTTTAAAATAACATTTGGCTGCAAGGCACTTGGCACAGAAGCTAAAATAATAAATACTCCGCGAATAAATTCACGGCAAGAACAAGCATTGAACAACCATGCATCAATGGCAATGCAACAATGTAACAATGACAATGCATAAATAATGCGAAACCTTCGAATTCCACGCCGTCACGCCCATGATTATCGCTGTGCTGTACCGTTTTGTAAATTATGTCGTTGAGAAGGTACTGAAGCTGCTCTGCCCTCGTCGCGAGCGGACGTGTTTTTGCGCTCCCGTGACGAGGGAAAACCGTGAGTAAAAGATTGGGCACAGGTGGTTAGTGGAGGGAGGATTTGTTCTATTGTAGGCCTAGGTTAAGAAAGAGCGGTTATATTGTTTAACTTGAGTATATTAGACTTAGCCTAGGTATTCTAAGCTTCTATAATTATCGATCGGCCACGTGTACGTTTGTAGAAGGGTGGAGTGGCCACGTGGCTTAGGTTTCTGTTAGCATAGAGGAATAAGTTTGTGTCTGCTTGGTGTTTTAGTTGAAGATTAAAATAGTGAGCTTAACTTACACTAGGTAGCTTCTAGAATTATCCATCGGCTACGTGGACGCTTTGTAGATGGGTGGCGTGGCCTCGTGGCTTAGGTTTCTGTAGTGCAGAGGAATAAGTTTTTTTTTTTTTTTTTGGTGGTTAAGTTTAAAATAGAGTTGACTAAAATAGTGTGTTTAAATTACACTAGGTATATCTTCTTGTCCTGGTGTTATTGTATAGGTATCTAGGTTTTTGATTATATTAGTGTTTAGTCTGGTTTAGTTGGAGTTTGCAGCTGGTGGTAGGTATTTAGCAATTACTTCTGTGCATATATTTGCATAGTTTTATCTCATAAGTTTCTTTTTAACGAGCAGATTTTTAGCTTCTAGAATTATCGATCGGCCACGTGGACGCTTTGTAGACGGGTGGAGCGGCCACGTGGCTTAGGTTTCTGTTAGCACAGAGGAATAAGTCTGCGTCCGCTTGGTGTTTAAGTTTAAGATAGACTTTAAGATTAATAGTGAGCTTAAATTACACTAGGTAGCTTCTAGAATTATCGATCAGCCACGTGAACGCTTTGTAGACGGTTGGCGCGGTCTCGTGGCTTAGGTTTCTGTAGTGTAGAGGAATAAGTCGGTATCCTTTTGGTGTTTAAGTTTAAGATAGAGCTTAGGACTAAAATAGTGAGCTTAAATTACCACTAGGTATATTTTCAATATACTGGTGTAATTGCAAAGGTATCTAGGCTTTTTTTTAATCTAAGTTTGGTTTAGTTGGAGTTTGTAGCTGGTGAGTCGGGATAACTTTATTTAAATTAAAAAAAAAAAAAAAAAAAAAAATGCAAGGTGACTGTGGGAAGTGTAAGTGTATTGTAGTCATTGGGGACTTGAGTAAGAAAGTAGATATGTTAGCAAGGGAGGTGGAGCGTCTGAAGTGTTTGGTGGCAGGGCCCACCATAGGAAATGTCAGCCAGGCAAGCCAGGTGCAGGAGTCTAGGAGTGATAGGGGTGGAGATAGTATAGACCATGACAGTAGAGAGTGGAAAGTAGCTAGACGCCAGAGTACGAGACTAGCTTTAAGGAAAATTGACAAAGGCATTGAAACTAATAATAGATTTGAGGTACTGCAAGAGAGAGATAGTAATGCTGCTAAGGAGGAAGGGAGGAACGACCAGGCAGCTGATGGTAGAGAGGGGGAAGTTTTAGTTATAGGGGGCTCAAGAGTGAGGTACATGGACCGTACTTTTTGTAGCAGGAACCCCAACAAACGGACTCGTGTTTGCTACCCAGGGGCCCAGGTAAAGGATGTTGGTGATAGGATAGAAGGAGTGATGAAGGGTAGTGGAGAGAGCACAACAGTAATTGTGCAGGTTGGTGTAAATGATGTAGGAAAAGCAAAAACAGAGGAAACAATGCAAGAGTATAGGGCTTCGATAGGTAGGTTAGCTGTGAGTAGGAAACGAGGAATGGTAACATCCATCCTCCCTATGGTTAAGGCAAGCATAGAGTGGTACTCGAGGGCCATTGGGCTGAATACCAGGGTGGCCAAGATTTGTAAGGAACTTGGGGTGGGGTTCTTGGATTTGTGGGGGGATTTCTGGGGAGGACTGAAATGTTTGCATTAGATGGGTTACATTTGAGCAAGACAGGAGTTGAATTGCTCAGCAATAGGTATGAGGAGGCTCTCATTAGGAAACAGGGAAACTAGGCAGGTCATGGGGGGATGTAGCTGATAGAGAGAGAGGTCTTGCAAACACCTCACAGTCAGCAAATAGGGGTAGCAGTAGATCAAGGGGCAGAGTGGTAGCTCATCCAGAGATGATAGAGCTACTCAACATGAAAAAGCCAAAGAGGGTTATGGAACTTTTGTTAAGTGTATGATGCTTAATGCTCAGAGCATTCGATCCAAATTTGATGAGTTCAAGTGTTATGTTGCTGAGGAGAAACCAGATTTTGTTTGCATTACTGAGGCATGGGTCAGTGAGGGATATTTTGGGGATAACTTGCAGGACTATGAGATCCAGGGATACAATATGTTTTCATGCAATAGGGGTCCAGCAGTGAAAGGGGTGGTGTAATGCTCTATGTGAATAGTTTATACAGTTCTCAGAAAGTAGCAGATGGGGTAAAAAAATGTGTCTGTGGAGTCCATTTGGCTTGATGTTGCTGTGGGAAGAGGCAAGAGCAATAAACTGAGGATTGGAGCTTTGTATCGATCAGGAACCTTGCCACATTCTCAGCAACTGGAGCTCGATAAGGTGATTTGTGAGGAAATCAGTAGAAACTTTCAGAGGAAATGCCTTGTTCTT